>JAHYSP010011114.1:0-16581 GCA_019455505.1 Pleochaeta shiraiana | reverse complement strand
CCACAAAAACATTAGGCTATTACAATGCTATTTTTTTTTTTTTTTTTTTGTTTTTTTTTAATCGTCCTTATGAAGTCTAAGACTATCAAGGACAAGAGCTCATGACTACGTGATTTAGATTAATTGGACACTTACACTCAAACAGCATTTTCGATTTACAATACTATGGCTGTCCGTAATACTTACAAAACTGTAAGATGCATGCATATCAGTCAGAGTATGATGGTGAATCTAGAGTCGATCCTCTTTGAAATTCATTTTTGGCAATATATTCGGACACGATAGAAGAAAACTGCTTATGCGCCTCAGAAAATTTATGCCTGGTTTTTGTGAATTGGCACAGAAAAGGCCCCCGATTCATATTCAAAAGACCTTTATGACTCGGAACATATGAAAGTACAAGAACTCTAGAAAATGATATCAAGTTGTTGTGAGAAATAAATTTTAAGAACTACGATATCAATATCCAAACATATATCAATAAATCATACCAAAACTATACATAACTACTCTTTCAATTCTTTTAGCCGAACTTATTCTCTTGGTCTGACAGCCATCACTGATTCCATTAGACCTACTCCTTCGCCTAGTACTAACTAATATATCAACGACTAGGATTGTTGTCGACTTTTTGCTTCTTTGAGATAGATGCTTCTCCACAATCAGAAGCATCAAAGGTTTTTAGCTTTTCGGTAACTTGTAGTTCAGTCGTTTGTTTACATTTTAAATCTATTTGACCAATCTCAGTCTTGACATTATCGTTTTTTTCGCCATGTTCCTCTTTCTTCATAAGTCCTCTTTTGATATCGAGAAAGCTGTCTGTGCGTGCATTGGATTTCTCTACCTGTTCTAATCTGTTTTCCAATTTGTCTATTCTATCACTTGTGTTCAGTTCGGTAAGTTCAATTTTTTTTCCAAATAGTTTAAAACGGTTCTTGATTTCCTCCATTTTGTCATCGAGTTTCTTGTTGAGAGCGGCGATAGTGAGGGGGGTTAGATTTGAAGTAGACATCTGGAGCTGTTGCTTTATTTATGGTAAGAAGATATTAATGAAGCTGATGTTTACTCTTCAAAAATATATATATATATTTTTTTGAAGCTTATAAGCACCCAAATGGTATAAATAGATTTAAAGATGAATGAGTTTATTAAAAAAGGATATCTTTAATGCAAGATGTCTCTAGATTCTAGTTTTATCTTCTTTATAGTCAAATCCTAAGACGGTCTACTAAAAAAACTCTTTTCTATTAAAAACAATGCTTTTCTTCTTTATACTTGCCTCACCAAGCGCCCGCTAAGCTCCAGGTTAATCCAAGATAACATCAGTAACCAATTAACGATGATGATGATAATTAGAAGAGCTAGTTAAAGATAGTTAAGTGTTGTGTTATCGCCAACTCATTATGTTGAAGTTGTGTATCATGAAACGCGTTATGTTTATATTTATTTACTCACCAATCATTAAGTCACATAAGCATGATCATCAATTGTTTAGTATTTGGAGAACCTCAACTCACACGCCGCAAATGTTATTTCTACGAATGATTGTGTGAATGTTAATGAGATAAACACTATTGATAATGATACTATCTAATAGTGCTTAAGAGTTTTTCTTTAGTTAAAAACATTAGCTAGTAAATAAATCAATAAACTAAAAGAGAGGAATCCTCACTACTTTATATACTCAAGTTCATTGGCCCGTGCAATATCACTTATCATGATACTACTAGCTTTTATGACTGATTACACATTGCATAGATCGAAGACTCGCAGCGATACCATCAACTAATCACCTTCTTCATACGTATTTTTATAAATTACTATGCATGAGCAAGGTTTATAACACTACCTCTGTCGATGTGCTGACTGAGAGATTCATAATATTATTGCTATTACACAGACATCTTGATTCAGCAAATTTTCACTTGTGACTTTATCTTTGTTAGTGCATCTGACAGTTGATTTGCCGATGGTATGTACACGGGTTTTACATGACTGAGTTGGTTTAGTTGTCAATAGTAATGATTTCTAAGAGCTATATGTTTGGATCTTTTATGGCTATCATGGATCTTAATTAGAGATGATGCTGATTGATTATCAAAAAGCAAGTTGGTGCACCTAGCTCCCTCTATGTAGTTTTTTAGTTGAAGCTCTTCAAAGAGAGTCTTGGTCCATCTTAGTTGTCGATAGACCTCTGTGACCGCCAGATATTCTGCTTCAGTCGTAGATAAGACTACTTCTCTTTGTAAATGTGATTTACAGAATACTGGTCCTGAAGCGAGTCTGATCAGTATTCCTGAGGTAGATCGACTGGACGATGAATCTTCTGCAAAGTCTGCATCTGAGTCTACCTCAAGAATTGGTTTACTGGTCTTTCTAATGAAATTAATACCTTTTTTCGGTTCCTTGGATATGTGACGAAGAATGTGGTGTGCAGCTTTGAGATATTCTGTCGATGGGCTCGCTAAGAATCGGGCGAGATGGTTCATAGCAAACGATATTTCAGAACGTGAATATCTAACAAGGTATTGGAGTCCTTCGATGATTGAGTTGTTCTTTATAAAATCCTTTTTTGAGCATTTTGCAGAGTTGGGCTCTATTGATTTTCTAGAGGAGAATTTGCTGGCTTGCAATCCAATAGTCCAAGTCTTTGAAGAGGTTTACGCGTGTATTGTTTTTCTGAGAGCTTAAGCGTGTCGCTCTCTTCCTTTATGTTTATACCAAACAAATGATTCTTGTTAACAGGCTTAAGCTAATATTTTTGATGTAATGCATGCATTAGTTGTTTTATTTTTCCTTTATTTGGATCTAAAACCTGAAAATCATTAACATGTAGGAGTACAAATAAATCATTTTCTTTGGTGGTGTACAACCACGTCTGATGTTGTTGGATGGAAACCTAGCGTTTCTAAAATTGCCTTGGCATCATCTTACTAAAGTGCTGCAGCTTATTTCAGACCATGGAGGCCTTTTCTAAGATGAATGACATGGCTTTGCTTATTGAGTCCTTCTAGTAGCTCCATGAAGGGATCAATCTTGAGATTTGAGTATGAGAAAGCTGTTGGAACATCCCCTTGACACCTATGCCACTTAAGATATTGCACTAGTACCATTAAAATCCTACCGGTTTCTAGTATTGGCGTGAGGGCGAAAATTTTTTGATAGTCAATACCAGGCCTTTTTGTGTAATTCTTTGCAACGCAGCTTGCTTTAGACTTTTCAAGACTCCCGTAAGTGTGGAACTTCTTTTTGAAAACCCATTTGCTACTCATAGGCTTTCGACCTTTTGGTAGCTGTTCGCGTTTAATTACTTGGAGAGTGCCAGTTTTAACTAGTGATATGATTTTATCAATTTTTGCTGGTTTCCATTATTTTGGTTCAGGGCTATTCATTGCTGCTTTCCAGGTTTTTGGATGCGCAGATTGCTATTCTGAAATTCCATAGTGAAAGCGATGATAGTCAACTCGTTTTACCTTTCGACCACGCTTTTTTATTGTATTGTCTCCCTTTAATGAGTGGTTTCTTTTATGACCTGCTAAGGATTGTATTGGATCCCACCCAGTCATGATCAGGTCTTGTGGTGGAGTATCTAGACTTGGTGGTGACACAATCTGCTCTTCAGATTGAGTTGTGATTTGGAGTTCTTGTTCATTTCTTGTGTGCGAGATATTATTGTTTTGCTATTTATGTGTTTGACCTGTATCTGGTGAATAAAATCGCTTATCGCCTGCTAGAGCAGGTTATGAGTCCCAATCGATCATAATGTGATCGATTTTAGGTTCTTCCAATTGCACGGATGGAGAGAATTCATCATCTTCTGATTGATTGTTTTTATCATTAGTGGGTAAATCTAATTCTTTTGATGAGCTTAAATTAGTGTATATGGATAAAAAAGTACTTGAATTTGATTCCAGCCAGATCAATTCAAGTACTGGTGGTGTTTTGGGGGGTTGATTTGAATTTTGATAAGATTAGACATTTAGAAGTGGAAAGGTTTTGGTGTTATATTTGAATATTCCCCCGATGCGAATTGTAGTTGGATTATTGACTGATCGATTGTTGATGGATTTGGGTTGTAGCTTGATTGATCGAATGAAGAAGATAGTAGATTAGCTTGAGGGGGTTGAGCTGTATTATTTATAAATATTGGAGGATATGGTAGTGAAGTAAATAAGTGATCATTGGTCCAGTAGCTAATAGTTTGTTGTCTGCTAGTTGAGCTCATCTCGTCATCAAACACAATGTCTTCGTTAAATGTTATGTGAGGAGTAACACCAACCCATTTCCATCCTTGGGCAGGTATTTTATGCGGGTGAAGAATAAGGAAAATTTTCGCTGTGTTAACTAGGAGACCTAAAAACAATCCTTTCTCTGCTCTAGGCTCAAATTTACCAGGTTTTGGATTTATCAGTTTGTATGCTCTACAACCAAAATGCGGTAAGTTTCTCAGATCTATTTTTTCCAAATGTGGTTGTCGATGACTTTGAGGGAAGCCTGTAATGGGCAATTTTTTGGTGCATAAAATATAGCCTGTTTAAATTGAAGCATGCATGCTGAATGTACCAAGACCAATGGTATGGAGGCATACTAGCGTCTATTAGTATTGATCTTGTAATTCTTAATATTATGTTAATCGTAGCTTCGGATGGACCGTTTTGTTCAGGTGTATACGGTACAGAAGTGCCGGTGCCAATACCTTGTTATTCACAGAAGGTTTTAATTCTATGAAATTCAGATCCTCCATCTTAAAATATTGCCCTGACAAGTTTATCGTACTGGTGATGCATTCCATTGAACCATTGAATTAATGTATCAGCTATATGGTCCTTTTTATTAGTGGTGGGTACCCGGCACATTCGTGTTCTTGCGTCTGTTATGATAATGGCATATTGTTTTTCATCGATATATGGAACTAGTTTATCTACTGTATCAATAAAGTCTTCATCTAATGGTTCGTTCGGAGTAGTCCTGGGTTCAATTGATAAAAATTGTCGTGCTTTGCTAGGATGACATGTTTCACAGGTGCTGAATTCACTAGTGTCAATGTCTTCTAGTCCAAGAGTAAAGTCAATCGATTTCTTAAGAATTTGTTATGTAACATGTCCTAGTCCTTGGTGCCTGCATTGTGTGCTGTTTGTTGTTGGATTCCTGGTCACTCTAGGAGCCGCTATCACATGATTAATATCAACGTAGGCATTGTCAAGCGGGCGAATGTAATAATCATCGTTTACTAGAATGAGGCGTGTTATTGGTCTTACCGATTGACAATTTTTTTGTCTTAGCAGAAGCTTATTTGTGTAGTCTGGAGAGATGTTTGATATTCTTTGTAGTCTTCCTGCAGATATGATACCGGAAGCTGATCCAGGCGAGTATAAACATTCCCTAAGGAATGAGTCGTGATTTCTGTCCTTTAGAGTTGCGCTTCCTTGTTCCATTAGTGCAGATTTTCCTGCTGACAGATCAAATTTAAAGGGCTTATGTCTTTTGTGGATCTCATTAAACATGGATTTCACTGAAATAACGTGGTGTGATGCACCTGTATCATATGTTGATGAGAATTTATTAAATGTCAACCTGTTACTACTTGAGGTATTAGCTGATGCTGCCCTCCCCTCATATTAACCATCAAACAGGCTTTCAATATATTCATCAACTTCATCGGAGTCATAATTTTGCGGAGATGTTTCCGCCACCGCTTTCCCTTTGCCCTTTACATCTTTTTTTATACTTCAATTTTTGTATTCTCTTTTTTTTTTCATGTTTGACTTCCATTTTACTCCTTTTGGGTTATCTCTAGCCCATTCGGGGTAATGTTTGAAGCAATGTCTGTTGGAGTGCATGTGCATGCACCTACGGCAGCTGGCATCGGGATCGGGGATCGACAGGGAAGAGTTGTTGATGATGATGCGGATGCGGATGTTGCAGATGGTGAGTGACGCAGCGATTGATGATTGTTGATGGATGCGGGGGTACAGGGTGGACATCATGTTTTGAAGAGAGGGCTTGTTATTCAAGTCTAGGGCTTTGTTGTCTCTCCATGAGCTTAACCATGGAATGTCAAGGGAATTTATCAAGAAAATGGCAGGAACAGTTTGTTCTCAAATAGCCCAATCGGTTGGAGTGACGTCCTTCGAGCTCAGGGCTTCTACTGATGTAAGTAAATTTTGATAAACTGTTTGGAACTTATCAATGTATGACTCTAATGAGTCAATTATTTTTACGGTTAGAAATTATTTTATGGCTTCCAGGTACATAATTGATGAGGATTCTTTTCTTGACTGAGATACACCATCATAAAGGGCTTTTGACAAAAGTCTGGTAGGGTCTTGTGGCCAGACCTTCTTGCTTAACCGCTCGATGATGATGTTACGAGCCTCAGTTTCTTTAGTCTTCCACGCCAAAAGTTCAGCCCATTATTCTTTCAAAATCTTTTCTCAGTCAGTCTGGGTAGTTCCGGCTACTCCGACAGGTTGTTCTGGTCGGGTGACAGTGAAAATGTTCTCATCATCGAGAATAACAAAGCTTGTAAGATCGCGCATTGCCAGACGTGCACGAAGCGCTGCTACCCATCTTGTGAATGATTCTGTTTCGGCTAGTATGAAAAATTTGTTTTTCGAGATGATGTGAGAAGTTTTTGCTCTTAAATATCTCTAAAAGTGGAAGTTAGTTTGACTCCTAACCTGTTATTTCTACGGATGATTATGTGTATGTTAATGAAATAAACACTAATGATAATGATTCTATCTAATAGTGCTTAAGAGTTTTTCTTTAGTTAAAAACATTAGCTGGTAAATAAATTAATTAACTCAAAGAGAGGAATCTTCACTACTTTATATAATCAAGTTCATTGGCCCGTGCAGTATCGCTTATCATGATACTACTACTATGTCTGTCCGTAATACTTGCAAAACTGTAAGATGCATGCATATCAGTTATGGTATGATGCTGAATCTAATGTCAATCTTTGAAATCTATTTTTGGCAATATATTCGTACACGATAGAAGAAAACTGTTTACGCGACTCAGAAAATTTATGCCTGGGTTTTGTGAATTGGCACAGAAAAGGCTCTGCTAGCTCCTGTATAGCCCTGCTCGGATCCTCTTTAGCCCCAGTATTATATCCTGGAATTCATTTATGCATCTTACAATATTGTAAGTATTACGGACACACATAGTAGTAATCTCGCTTAACAATTGTTGAGCCACCTGCGAGATCATCGTGATACTGGCGCAGCCAGTATACTTCATATTTTAATCCCGTGTCATGGTGCTTCGAAGTCAGGTCTTTCAGCTGTCAGGTCAGATAGTTAGTAGATGCCCCCAAAAGACTCTAGGTACAAAAATTATCGTAGCAACGCTGTCATCAAAATATTGAACTAAATTGAGCGCTTTGTCGAAACCGCTGACGTACATGCCCTTCAAATTCTCCGAATGTCGTTAAACGAATTTCAACGCCCATTTATCTCTGATTAATTTCCAACACTCCCCTCTGATATAATCCGAAGCATACGAGGACTAAGTTAGAGGTCAAATGAGTAACTCTATTCATATACTTCACTAGTGAAGTTTCAGTAACTAAAATGTGTCAGTGGAGGTTGTCTGTTATTTCCACGCGTGAGGAAGTAGACCTATGAAATCTAAAATTGAGCGTGCATAGAATAATATTGTACTGCTTGACTGTAAAAGTAAGATTTACAAAGATATCACTATACGCCTCGGCAAGTGCAGCTTGGATAAACGTCTCGTTAGCCATTCTATCGAGGGACAAAGTAACAAGGTCAAAATGTGATGGTCTCAAATATCGTGTGCATTTGGGGTCCAATACCTTTATTCAAGAGTCAAGATGCGGGCATGTTGCCCTATCACCTGTACAGTGTATCAGGGTATCAGGGGTTTTAAAATCGATGTTTTAAAATAGGTGTTGACTAGGGGCTCCCAGTAGTATTAAAACTTCATAGAGAGCTAGACTGATTGCCTTTTATTGCCACGCTTTTTCTACAATTGTGATCCAATTGTTTTTACTCCTCTCATCATCTAGTCTTCTAATGTTGGGATATTTTTATGTTGTGATTACTATTACTCTTGTAACCATATTCTTAATTCGCCAGACAGCAACACGAGTAAATTTATAGAGGAGAGTAAAGACACTTATATTGCCTCATCAAGAAATTTTCTAGTAACCTATACAGACAATGCGAATATACATATTCACGTTCATGAGAGGATGAAATTGTAACTAGTGTCTTCAAAGTATCGTGAAAATTCCTGGGCAGATGTTGTCGAAATTAATGCTATCGGTTAAGTTGTCGGTTCTACATAATGCTTGATATCCTGTACTCTTTCACTGGGAAATTGGAAGTAAAAGTATGCTAGGATCTACTGCCATTTTTTTAATTTGAGTATCCCAGTGAAGAAGTATATTTATTTTTATTAGGAATAAGAAAGAAATAATAGTTCATCCAAAATTTACTCAATTGTATCACTTAACAGTTCTGAACTATACTTGAGAGGCCAGTGATTCTGACAGTCATCGATTGGCTGAAAGCTACCATAAACATAAGAAAATTTCATCCTTTTCTGAGATAAATATATAATTTAACCATAAAATTAGTAAAAGGTAATAAAGAATAGTGACCACCTTCAAAAAGTTTTTGAACTCCACCAGTTATGGTATTTTAACTTAGATCTACGAGGCTTCAAAGCCTTGGAGCTTCTCTGGCAAATATACTATAATAAATTATCTCTCCCCAATTTCGCTATTCCGTTTCCGTCACTTGTGACAGCTCTTCTTGATTTGACACCTCCGTTACCATCACTGTAATAGCCGGCACCAATGGTTCCTTCTCTTTCTGAGCCTACCAGTCTAAATTCACCATCAGCCTTCCTCTCGATGATTCCTTCTTGTAGCGCCCATCTTGCTAGCAATGGGTCCACTCCAAGTTTACCCGCTTCACCTTTCTCCATGTGACGACCTACATGTTCGGTCCAATCATCCCAGCTACCTGCACCTTCAAAAGAGCAAGAACAATCAGGTTTTGGGCATGCTGATCTTTGTGGGGGTTGACGCCGAATTACGAGACATGTGTTTTGCATCTCCTTCACACGAGACTCCCATTCCGATTGTAGTTGAGTGTCATCTTTACTCAAAGACTTCTTAATGGCAAAAGGAGCATGCATACGTCGTAAATGTTGAGTGAATAGATCTTTGCGATTAAATTCATTACCTTTACCCTCAGCTGTACTCTGAGGACACGAAGAGCAACGATAATATGTGAGACATAAATGCTGAGATGAGATATGGCGCTTCCATTCATTTTTCGAGCCGAAAGTGCTGGTACATCCAGCAAAGGCAAATGCACAAGGGAATGGCCGTGTATGTGCTGCAGCAATATGTTTTCGAAGTGAAGATGAGTCTTTAAATGGTGCATGACTACACAAGGAACAACGAGTATCAAGTTTTTGTCGACCTTTTTGCGATGACCTTCGTGCTTTAGGTCGTTGGGGGACAGGTGAGTTAAATTCCGGGTTGTAAAGTGTATCTTCATTACATTCGTCAACATCTTGAGATGAGGCTGACCCATCTCGGGCAGTTCTGAGCCCAGGAGATTCTTGCGAATTTAAATGATTATTTCGATCATTTTTATTAGAATTATGGCCCACATGTCGAACATGACTGAGGGCTTTGAGTTGTTCTGCAGCTTCATGCATCTCAACCGAGTCCTCTACGACGTGTTTGTGAGCAGTGGTGTTTGATGATCCAAGTTCTTGATAAACTTGTGGGGCTGAATTAGGTGTACCGAGAATCATAGGATCTGTGCGCGATGTATCTTGCCGAATAGATTCTGAGATCGAGTCTGCCCGCATTGAGTCGTGTCGAACCATGATGGGAGTAGAAGCAGCAGCCTGACGAGCTTCCAGTAATATCTTCCCGTCCTCCAACTCCTTGAATGTAGCATTGGCTTTACCACCAGGTGAGAGTCCATTGATCAGGCGTTGATACTCAACAGTCATATTATGAGAGTTCACATATCCCAAAAATGCACAGGTGCGATCAGCAGCAAGCACATTCCATATCGAAATAGGCATCGAGATCAGAAGGACAGTTGGAGGACCATGGAACATTCCCTCAACAAAAATCTTACCAGCGGCTACTGGTGCATGCTCAAGCCATTGTTTGAATGAGGACATTTCTGGGCTAGGCTCACCAAGAAAAGTAGTACAGACTAACGCTCTTGGCTCTTCAAATGTAAGGTCATTTGGGGAGTTGAATTTTAGTAATTGTGCCTGCTCCAATTGAATTCTAGTATCCTGTATCTCTTGTTCAGTCAGAGCAATCTGTGAGCTCAAGTGAGATATAAGTTGTTGATGTTGTTGGCATAGGGGAGAAACAAGAATTCCTTGTGAATGTCCACAAGTTAATGAAAAGTAAATTGGCATTCTTTCGTGATTGGAAGAGACTTTGGCACCATTTTGAAGTCCTGCATTTTGCAGGAATTTATTTTGCTTCAAAGCTATAATCTCTTCATGAAGCCTCTGAATTGTAAACGGTCGACCACTTCCTAGTCTACTAAGAGCCTTGATGAGATTGAAAGTGAAAGTTCGGGGGCCAGGATCTCTTATAGCTTGGTCAGGTGGGTACGCAGCAATAATTTGTTTTAAGGTACTATCGCTTGGAAATGGGCTTTCTGATACAGCGCAAGTATCCAAGAGTAAAAGAATATCATTTTGAATTTCTTCCAAGAAAAACCGAATACTTTCCCACTTTAGTCTGGGAGCATCATCTTGTGAATTACTAATATTACAATCAGCGTCAGAGACGAGGCTGGCTGACAAGGCCGAACATACCATGCCCAATAGAGATTATGGTCTGAACTCATAAATCCGTATCCATTGTAATATATGATCCAAAGATGGTCAGGCCTTCCATATTCAAGATGTCGCCCTAACTCTGCAGTTAGATTTAGGCCAGGATTCGTACAGCTAGGTATGAACCAAGTTTCGGTTCGATAATTAAACTGATCTTGGAATAGCTTCTGAATCTGCAAAAGATCATGCTCAGCACTTAAATCGTCTTCCCACCGCAAAAGAAGAACTGAGACACTTGTATAAGGAAATCGATTGGCATGGGAATATATGAGCATCGCAGCATCCTGAAGATGACGAGCAAAGGACTCGAAGTCGCTACGTTCAGAATGAGGTACAGCTTCTTGAGCAGATGAGGAATGTTTATACGAATCAGAAGATTGCTGCGGTAGAGATAAAAATCAGTAAGTAAATAAACTAAGCTATTACATCAGATATTTTTACCTCCTCATCTGGAGAACACTTGTCGGTAGGCCGAGGTGCAATTTTCCGCTTTTTTGTAGAGGGTTCCATATCGTCACGTCTCCTTGTTTCTATTCAATATTTTGATTTTAAATGAAGAATATTAGAAGATCGATTCTTCTAACTAGAAAATGTATACAGAAGCGACTATTCGGGGAAATTCTCTCTGAATCCTCTGCAGCGCCGTGAGCAAGATATAAGGCTTAGCCAGCCTTAGCACATTTATATTGTAAGCCTTGCTTCATACCTTGCTTGATGTCTTGCTTGATTGATTAGAAGGGCACATGATTGAGTCATATATTACAGGGATATTTACGGAACTAGCTTTATCCGATAACTCAGCCTCACGTTCTCAAAATTGCTATCCTAAAGAACACCTACATTTTATGTCTCCAGGTAAGTTCGAATTCAATCCCAAATAAATTAAATTCAAATTCTCACATTACTTCAATTCTTCATTTATCTTCTGGCTTTTGTGCGGCTGGTCATCGCGCTTCCGGTCTACACTACCAAACGCCACTCGGTGTTGGACTACGCCAAACTCCGGTGCGATCGCGCCATCGTGAGAAGGGCATCAATTTCGCTGCGATGAATTGACGCTATGGGAGCACATGTCACTTCCAGGACTAACTTTACTCATGAAGTTGAGATGGTCGACCAGATTTCCCATGATTTGGTCACCAAAGGACTAGCTAAATTACGTTGGGCTATCTCGCAGCAAAATTAAAGCTCAGCAAATTCTACACTGGCCGCGCCTTCGACGGAATTTTGTGCAGAGAAGTCACAGGCCGTGGTACCTCCCAAACTAATCCAGGAACCAAAGCCGACTACAAACTCGACAACAGAATCACCAGCTTTCATCACCAGACGAACCTTCAAAAGGAAAACTAAATAATTGCCATCGCCATCTACAGTTATGACAAATACCAGAAATTCAGCTGGAGTTGCTAGCTCAATTATAGAAACGAAAATTGCTGCGATTTTCTTAGAGCTAGCGGAAATGATGGAAGCCGTATTGTGGCGTGCAGTCTAAGCTGCCGCGAATACTGCTATTTTTTTCAGTATTATCAATGCAGTGGAGTCCCCCATACCTTCCTTCCTGTTAGTTAATAACAAATGATTTATTAATTTTTTGTTGAATCCATTTTCGGTCCTATATTGCCCAGCTTCTCCAGGCCGGACCCAGAACTGCTCCTCATATACTTTCAGTAGCTCCTGAAATCCCTGTAATTACAGAGAATAGAACCTCATCGGTAATAAACTCTACCCATGAATCAATCACTCAACATTCGAAAGTCGCACCTATGACCTTAGTTGTCATGGAGAGACTTGGAAGGGATAAAGTAGGAACCCAAGAGAACAAGCCGAGTGGCCTGGCACTTAGGCCTGCTACCATAATTAAGACTCTACCCAAGACACAAAGTAATGGGAATAAGTAGGAAGTCCAGAAAAATGATGTTCTCTATATTTGGTTACCTCGCAACTCTCGAAAATATGAAGCTGAAAAAGCCTGAAATTGTGTCAAACTTATGCTCATAAACGTATCAACAAATACTATGATTCTAGAAGTCATGAACCGTCTTTTGAAATCACGTCATCTATGAGATTGAACGTTACAAGTGTAACACCTAAGGCGGCGTGGATCGGAAGCTAGAGTAAATATAGCTCTATCGAAATTGGATAGCTTCATTTATGATGGAATTGGACCCCTGGACTGGTTTTCGACTCTTTGATTACTCATGTCGCTCATGCAACACTAAATAAAGACAATCTCCTTCAGTCTGTAAAATACGCCTGCGATACCATCCCATCGGTGGATGCTCTCGAGCTCCAGCTTGCGGAAGGTATAAATCGACTATGCAACTAGAAAAAGAGTTAAAAGCTCAAACCAAGGGCCGGAATTATGGTGGCTCTCATCGCTTAGATAGTTGAATCTGTTTAACTCTTTGCATGTGAAGGGACAAGAGCTAAACGGTATTAAAAACGTGAGCGCTGTCACGAAATACAATCTATCTTTCTATGAACAGAAATCTATATACAGGAGGTTGACGGAGGTAATAAGTCTTTCGTGGGAAACCCCTATTCCACCCCTGTTAACTAGTTTCGCTTTGTGGGCTAGTTATCAACTAGGCTTCTACATTGGGCATAGCCCATAACATCGCATTCGGGCTGGAATGCCCACTAAGGGAGAACTGCAATGCATCAATTATGTAGGCCAACGAGAATTTGATGTATTCATCAGAACAAGATTTATAGCAGAGAAGACCAGAGATGCGTCCATTATCAATTGATTCTCGAGGCCGATAGATACTTTAGACTTAGAATTACTCCCGGAACCAATAACATCAGTTTCGTCAATTATTGTCACTCATTATTTATGGAGGGCGCTTCTCAATATTGTGTCTCAAATCTGTCAGAGCTCAAGTTTATGGCAATAAATATTTGTAGAATGAGCATAGTACACTAACTACATTCCTCTCTCTCAAGCCTTTTGATGAGGCAGAACGTGCGACTATCTCCCGGGATTACAGCTGGCACGGTATTCAGAATCGTATGACCTTCGGTTTTGTACAAGACCGGTGGAACCTCGGACTCCATGACAAGAAGGGTTACAGAAATGGAAATATGAGCATTCACGATTTGCAGTGGCAATACGTGTCTTAGTGCGGATGAGATCTTTGTTGAACTTTTGTTAGCCTATTAAAACATGATCAGATCACATATCACCAAATTTTCCGCCTGTGTCTGCATGTGGGACATCAACCGTCCCATTTTAAAATTGTCAAAGTGTTATCTCTTCCTAAAACTGGCACAAATCCATCAAGTGCAAAATGATGGAGGCTGGTTTCTCTTCTCTCACGTCTTTTAAAAGCAATAGATAAACTCACCATAAAAAGAATGTCTCGCCTGACTATAACTTTTGATATATTTGAACAGCGTCAATTTAGGGCATTATCTAACCGTTCGGCAACATATCTAGTATCTTTTGTCGTACACGATAGTGAAGAGGATCGATCAAAGGGCTGGTCATCAACTTTTGTTATCCTTGACGTCCAAAAAGCGCTCGGGCAGATGCAAACGCAAGGGTCGCCATATTCAAATTCTAAGAGAACAAAGTATTGTCTTGTAAACTGTTGGAATTGGTAATACCAATTATTATATGATAATCTGAAAAGTAAAAACGATGAGAGGTTAGATAAAGAATGTGACAAAATAGATGTTGTCAAGCTAGAGTATATGCCTCAGGCGTTAATATGCAGACGCGTCGTCGCGTTGGTATTTAAACTTAGAATGTAAATAATAGTAGAAGATTAGACTTACTGTAGAAGAAATATCAAGATATACAATTTTTCCTAATAGATCAAACATAAAAGCGTTAGATTCGATACTTAAGAGGGGTCAAAGTTCCGAAGAAGCTAGTTTTCGGCGATCCGTAGCAATCACCTGCCTAATCTTCTTTATTTCTTGTCGCCATAGCGGGACCTATGTGTGCCGGACAACTTCGAACATGTTTCAAATATGCAGAATACATTCGAATCTTAGGGATAAGTCGCTTAGTAGATGAGCTGGCGGTTTATTCACAGTACTAAGTGGATAATTTACTCGAATGGGCTAGACACGATGCAGTTTTATTTGTTGAAATTAGTGCTATTTGGTAATGAAGATCATCATGGTCATGGATGGTTAGAAAGGCTGAACCTTTATCTACCACGACCATGATTATTCACACATTGACCAGCCACCCATTATTAACAATAAGCAATTAGCCGTGTAATCACTTAGTTGTAATAATTAGTATATGTAGCACTCTATATCTCAAGTGAGAGTAATTAACAACTCTCCACTATAATTGACAGACTCTTCAATCTTCCTACTCGCTTGCTTAGGTGATATTATTCAGAAGCCTAACCGCTTAAGTTTTAGCAAATTCCATATTACAATATTATTCAAGTCTGAAAAGCTTGAGATAAATAATCTTGCAGATAATTGTGAGGATTCGGTCAGAATCCAAGAAAATGGTATCAGTATAAATCCCTCTGGCCACGATCGCAGGACTGGGGTAAATCTCGTTCCAAGATTGACCTTCAAATATCATGTAGCGAAATAGTCCAGTAAAGCATTCTAAATTGTTATTTTATTGCAGGGATTTGGAGTAATAGTCTGTTAGGACTATAAATCACGAAGTGATGGAAGATAAATATTATAGTAAAGTTCGATAAAGATAAATTCTTTTTTTTTCTTGTTAAGATTAATGTTCTTCTTCTAAAGTGGTACATTTCAGAGGTATTAGTACTCTGAGTTCCCTAACTATTCTAATTACTAGGATGGTACATCTCAGGGCTGGTGCAGTTATCCCTGAGTTCCCATCATCTAATTGTGAGGTTGGTACATTTCAGGAAGTTAACGTTAATCCTGAGTTCCCACACCACTTAAGAGCACGTTGCGGTATACACTATTTCCAACAAAGATCTTATCGGGGAGAAGATATCAAACTGGCTTGCCTCCTACTGGGATGTTCACGCACCCCAGTACTGCAAAGATTTAGTAATCGAGATGTGCCATCGCCCCACCTCCAAGAGCTCTTCTTCTCCAGGATCACTCTTACTAAACTTCTTGCAGCTCGTTCAGGATATGGCAATTTTGAACCCTATCATGCGCTACTCAATACCCCAAGATCGAACCACATTGCTCATTCGGGGAGGAAAAATTATCAGAGAACAAGTGCTCCTGTAGATTTATCAGCCAATTTAGCGACCGGCAAAGTAACTCTCCATACTTTAGTAGGGGAAGTATTATCTGATTGGCTCTCAGAACTCCTGACTATGTAGGGGCTTTCCAAAATTGTATTTCGGAAACTAGTCGTGTAGAGTAGGTAGTGCACTCAACACACAATTCGAAGGATGGTAGTTGTTCTATTAACACTATTTACTACAATTATATTCAGAGTTTGTGCTGAAAATTGCGAACAGATAATGATGCTTACTCATCCCATCTGTCTAATTTTTTTGGGAATTTTTGTGTAGATAAAACTATTATCGTCTACCTCATATAAGTACACAATATCAGGGCGTTGAAATAAATTATCGGACCTTTTCTCTCTCAAACTCTGTTCCCTTTCACCTCGGTAACTTCTGTTATGAATC
Source organism: Pleochaeta shiraiana (assembly GCA_019455505.1). NCBI lineage: Eukaryota > Fungi > Ascomycota > Leotiomycetes > Helotiales > Erysiphaceae > Pleochaeta > Pleochaeta shiraiana. Next base: position 112 of record JAHYSP010011114.1, on the reverse strand, counting down.
GTATCAGGTTGAGAGTCAAAGCCGGAAGGCAGTAGAGGTTAAGCTGTGAGTCACTTAATAGAAGTCTCAGATACAAAGGATAAACGCAAGATGGGACTTCTCTAATGATGTG
>JAHYSP010011113.1:0-16464 GCA_019455505.1 Pleochaeta shiraiana | reverse complement strand
GGAGAGGGCTGGCATCGAGATTTATGGTAAGGTTTATGCAATGTGCCACTTTTAGTATTAGTGCGTAGTTGATTGATTCAATACCCTGCAATTATGGAAATATAGGCCATTATGCAAGTAAAACTAATAGACCCTGATAGCCTGTAATTGCTTATTGTTAATAATGGTCAATGTGTGAATAATCATGGTCGTGGTAGACAATTGTTCAGCCTTTCTAAGCATCAATGACTATGATGATCTTCATTACCAAATAGCACTAATTTCAACATCTTTAAAATCAGAGAAAAAAGAACAGAGAACATCTATACTATAACTTTTAAATTACTTCCACTGCCTATCCAACTCCATTAACATCACTAAACATTGTTCTGCGGAAGTTGTAGTGCAAAACTGTGCGCATTTGCGCCCACACTTCGAATGAGTAACTAAGCCTCAGATGAGCAATCCGATTTGATGTAAAGAATTTGTAGAAACTGAGCGACAACTGCGGCGATTTCATTTTAAAAATGGATCCATAGATGAGCTATTTGAAAAGGCTACTCGATGTAAGGGTCTTAAGTAACGTTTTATTCAAACTACAACTAGAGCTAAATACAAGAAGATCTTTGTTACAGCCTCAATTTTATTCTCTAAAAATACGATTTTGAAAATAATGTATTATTGTTGTGTTTATGTCATTAATGATTTCTAATCATTCTACTGGCTCTTACGTGATTTGATTCATAAGCGCTTATTTGGGTTCTTATTGGTTGGTGCGTTTTCTAATTTTATCTATTTCCAATTCATTTATTTTTATGCATTTGACATGTTTCCTCTTTGATTGGTTTTTAATTATTTGACTTATTATCTAGACTATTGATTATGTTTACGTATTCTTGTTCTAATAACAGTTGGGTTTCCTCTCGATGCTAATTGGGTTTTGTCTTCATGTTAAGCAAATCTTTGCGTAATTGATTACGGAGCTCTCTTCAGACTTGACAAAAGAGTAAAGGCATGAACCCAATTTGTATATAAATATGAGAGCTTCTTCTCACTTTTTTTGGAATCTTCACCTCAAGGTTTTTACGGCGAGATAAGTAATAGACCGACTCGTCGTCTTCGAGGTAGCGTGTTATTAAGTATAAGGAAGGGGACAGGTTAGGGACGTAAAAAAGGTAAGAATTAATAGGGGAGCTTGGGTAAGTAGAAACAGAAGCTAGAAAGTAATCTCGGAATCTTCAAGCCAGGGTAAAGATATTATTCAAAAATTAGAGTACAAAATGCTAAGCTGGATATTTATCTACTTGATCATCTTGATACTTTATATAGCCCAGTAAGCTGTTTCGTCTGAGCTCCGTAAGATTTACAACTCGGTCAACTTCTCATTCATGAGGTCATTCTGGGATTCCTTTCTAGATACAGACAGGTATCACGAAAGTCTATACAAAGGAAAATGGATAAGAAAATGCAGACATTTTGGGATAACTAAAATTAACTGATAAATTGATGTTCTCGGTATTTAGTCGGTCTCATCTAAAAACAGCCATGCGTGAAAGTATTAGACAGATAATATTATCGAACGTAAATCGTCTTTCGGAATGATATGTAGTTGAGTGATAATTTAATGTTTTCGGCACCTCGTCGGCTTCGTCCGAAAACAGCCTTCTGTGGAGCCATTAGCGAGATGATGTAATCGCATGTAAATTATCTTTCAGAATAATGTGATTTATTTAGGCCTTAGCCTAATTGATAATAGGCTTCCAGCCTGTGACACTTGAGGTCTGGGGGAAAAATTATGCTGAAAGTTTTACAAGGTTTTACTGTTCCACTGCCAGAAAGATAAACTGCTTTCCTTTTATATAAACCAAAATAAATAAGTAAAATCAACCAAGAAGTCTTTGCAATGACTGTACAATTATCAGCTTAGTCTATAAAATGACCAATAGAAAAAGAAATACAAAATGAAGCCACTCAAGCCTTCTGAGAATATCAATTAAATAATACTTTCAAACCTAGAAATAATAACTCTTTTATTTTAAGAAAAGTAAGGAGAAAATTGGTCAAAATATATACTAGATGGCCTTGGTACCCGCTGTGGAATAAGAGAAAGCCCAATCTTTAGACAAATCAAGTTTATGATTAAATTTGATTGAAGCTTAAAAGGCAATCTAATCACTTCATCCTAACCATGGGATAAAAATCCAACACTATATTTTAGAAATACTTGAAGACGTTGACTATCATCATAATTCTCAAAATTCTTTCTTACTTGGAAATTTTCTGATATTTTAAGGTAAATCAGATGATTGCTAGATAAGCTACAACTCGATACCTTCAATTTCTACCTGATTAATAACAAATCTTTTGATCTGTATAGATTATTAGCAGATACATACAATAACTCAGATCCTTTCATCACATCACCTTCAAATCTGGTGCAAGATCTAGAGCCAATTGGCCATCATTATCTCTGATTTTAGCGTCAGCACCTGCCTTTAGCAATGCTACGGCCGTATCGCCTATTTCCTTGTGAGTAAATGGAAAAAAATATTGGTTGGAGAACAGATTATTGATGAACGACTCACCATGACCTTCAGCAATGGCGTGGTGTAATGGGGTCTGTCCGGCAATATCCACAGCATTAATTGGACTTTGATGCTGAATAAGTAATGATACCATGGGCACTGAACCAACGGCTGCCGCACGATGAATAGGATAGTGACGGCGCTTGTCACTTGCAACTGTACTGGCTGGAGGCTCTTTATTTAGAAGATACTGAGCGAGGCTGAGGTTCTTTTTGGATGCTACAAAATGAAGAGCCGTCTTTAAATAAGACCCATAAATTAGTTGAAGCTTATCAACGAACTCAGGGGATAATTTACTTGACCAGAAAAGTCTTTTCAGTTTTCAATTTTTGGAGTAATTAGTGTTAGTTGTTCAAATACACAGTTTGAGGGAAAATTAATAGCATACTTTTGGCATTCACATCAGCTCCCTTGTTGAGGAGAAGCTTGACAAGTTCTTCTCCATCTTTCACGCTCACAGCTATCATCAGCAGTGTCCATCCTGAGCCATCCTTATATCTAGTTCAGTTTTGATGCTATAAAGAAGCCCAACCATACGCATCCTTGAAAACTTTACTATTGACAAAACAAACTTACTTGGATATCGGGATTAAAATTTTCACATGACGCTAATCGAATCACGATCTCTTGATGATTAAATGAGACTGCCCAGTGAATGGCCAATCGTCCATCGTCATCTATTTGATTTGCGAGATTTGGATTTTCCTGTGATTAAAATGTCAATTTATTCTATCTTTTAGTACTTCTTTTGAAGAAGAATAAGAAGAATAAAATTCTCTTTTTTTTATTTTCAAATATTCTTACACTTAACAATGATTCAACAATTATGGCTAAGAAAAAAAAAAGTCAGCCTTCGAACTTATGTGTATCATGTTGATGAATTCCCCCCTCCGCCCTCCGCCCTTTCCTCGAATTATCGAACCTCGACCATCTCTGGCAGCTTCATGCAGTGGGAATTTGTTCGTTTCTTCCATAGCTTAGAGAGTAAATTACTATAAGTTTAATAGAAATAAAACTTTAGGTTATAAAAAAAACCGGAATTTTAATTGAATCGATTACTTGTAAATTTGTACATTACACGTACAGAGTATCAGGCCATAAAATTCGACCCTGTTATATAGGTCTTTCGAGGTATATCCCAGCTACTTTAGGGGCCAATCCCAGTGCTTCACATAATATTCTCGGTTAATTTGCTTCGTCAGCTGCACAATTCCGAAACTTCTACCTCGTTCCATCTTTCTCCTCATTCCCCATTCTTAACATCATTATCATCATCATCTACTCCATAAGCGTCTTCAATCAGAAATCCCTTGAAATGTCGCAAGTTAATTCGTCCACATGAAATACCCGCGTACGGGCACCTAATTTATCGCGGGATAAAATAATCGAAGTAAGTCTGAGAGTTCGCATGTTGGTGTAAACTAATTTTTGATAGATTCTTACACTCTACTGATATGGTCTTAGTCGAAAAGAAATCATTGAGAGGACGGGAGCTACTAGTAGTCAGGTCAAGTATACGATAGGGGAGTGCAGCGACGCAGAGAGGATATCTGTAGACTTATGGAGGAAGCTTGGTATAAGTGCACACAACCATCAAAGCTTCTGAATATTCTCCGCGGTATGCACAGGAGGTATGAAGAGGTCATCGCAGCTGGAGGAGGATCTACCAGACATTAGTTGTTAGAAACAGAAGCTCTCGATTAAAGTTTTTAGACCCATAATAAGACGGACCAAACATTCTTAATTCGGAATTTTCACCGCAGATTAGAGGTTCGCTAAAAGTTAGTGAAGAGCATCGCTCCCTTATTCGGTTACGCCGTTCCAGATTAGGCTGAGTCAAGCAAAAATTGACCTACGGAACTACTACATTTAGATGGGATCAACCTAGAAAATGACTAGGGACGAATCTTTTTGCATTACCCTCTGTACTTAAGGCACATTGTAAATGTGGGGGTGAATTGCAAAAGCTTAGTCATCATATTGTATTTGTGGGTATAGATGCGATGGGTCGGATAGAGCGAACAATCAATCATGCGCTAAGCCTCAACTAATGATACGGCCTACTTCTTCGGTTTAAGAGATTTAACGTATTTCAGATTTTTCTTAATAACTAATAAGGACTCTTGAGTTTTTAAAAGAGTCTAGAGCTAACTAGCTACACTCTAATCAACTATAATCTAGATATTTTCCCACCGTACGTTGACATTGATCGAAATATCGGGGTAAAATTTACGAGGCTAGAATTAACCACAATTTGCCGCTACCTTTTTTCAAGACAGTAAATAAATTGTACGTTGATTTTTAACGAATATTACAATCAAAGTGGAGTAATCATCACGGTCTGCAAATAGTATGAAAATTGTATGAAATTAATTGTCAATAAGCTCGCTTAGCAAAAAGGCTTGGTGAAGTGACTGGTGATTGATTTCACTCCCCCAAAACGGATGTCTTACTACATCCTTCGACAATGAGTGATCAGAAACATACCTCAGAATGATTTATATGGAAAGCTGAATTGGTAAAGCTCTTGGTTATCTGATTTTTCAAAGATCCTAGGACCATGTATAACAAGAACTCGGTTGGTTAATCAAACGAATTACCTAAAAAGAACATCTTCGTAAGATTTCACTAGGTCGATCATTGGATTCAAGCTTGCGACTTTGCTCACAGTGTTGCCATATGCGCCCCATCGAAGATTTTCTAGTAAACAAAAAAGGGAATATGAATATAAATTGTCAACAACACTCAAAAAAGCGATCAATGCCATCCTTGGATTTATGGGACAACTTCATCAGAGAGGTAAAAAATTGGAGTCATGCGGTATGAGTATTTTTCCTATCTAATTTTGATGCATGGAAAGAGCTAATATAGTGTCACGACAGTCCCAAACCGCTACTCTAGAAATCAAGTACACATTCGACCTAGATCGATTGCCAGTCACCTTTGGGTCAATTTCAGGAGTAATAGAAGAGAGCAACGAGGACCGAGCGGCTTTGAACTATGCCATTAACCAGATTGTCCAAATAATTTGTGAAGACTTTGGCTTTCGATTCCGGATTGTTGGAACGGACTCGAGCCTTTATTTGCGGTAAAAATTCCGTTGCTGCCAGGATTTCAGGTTGAATATAAGCTCTTCATCAAGTAGAGTGCGGGTTAGAAGCCAAATGACATGATTTGATTGCAACAGTAAGCTTTGCATTAAGCCATTCCTAGAAGATAGGACTCTGGCTGTTGTCTTGTGCCACAACTATCATACTCCTTACGATGAAATTCGCGTGAGCTCTGATGTTACAAGCTTTGTCAATTCTCGTGTTGCATTTCAAACGCCGTCTGAAATTTATCACAATCTTCAGACATCAGGGCTTCCGCAGATTGAGCACGTTTTACAGCATCAGGTATATTACCAATGGCAGAAAGAAAATAAAAGGTATTGGAGACGTGAAAATGATCAGTTCATATCTGGAACCTTGCTTCTTGAAGAACTTAGGGAGAATTATGATCATAAGATAGTTACCCATGCCAACGTTCGGTCTCTAGGAATATACATCCGTGCTTCTATTGAAGCACTTCCAACAATAACTAAAGAAATAGCAATTGATGCTACATTTGGAACGAACAACGCGGGAATACTTTTATTTCCTGTTCTTGTAGAGTTTGACGGGACTGGAGCTCCTATTGCTTATCTTTTTGTTGAGAAAGATACCTCAATTGGATCCGCGTTGCCTGGGGCTACAACGCACATCCTTGATCAATTTCTGAGGCCCCTACTTGAATTAGGGCTCAACTCTTCTTTTTTTGGTTGTGATAAAGACAAGTTTGAGATCAATGCAGTACAACAAATTTGGCCGTCTACCAAATTACAACTTTGCTTCTGGCACGCTTAACGAGCCATACTAACGAAGTTGAAGGAATCTATCAGGTCTGATACTTTATTGAAATACATGCCCGGGGAGGCTCAACCCTCAATTCCGAATCTTAAAATTTATTGGGTGTCTTATCCAACTAGGCGTCCCCATAAGCATCACAGGTATGGTAGCTAAGAGATGTATTTATGGCGAACTAATGTAAGCCCAAGGTTTGGTTCCTGTCAGTGTGAGTCGAGGAATATAGCTTTTGAGGGTAGGGGTCGGCTTGAGATTTCTATTTTTGAAGAGAGAAATGTGATCTTGGCTATGTTTAGCTATCACTTCAATGCTCATCCTCAAATACCTGACCACAATGGTACCTTACGATATACTGAGGTCATACACCGTGAATACGCTAATTAGATGTATTCGTGGTGTCGTGCTCGTAACTTTTTCAGATTATGGGCTTATATCTACGTAAATTGGTATAGGCACGAGCAGTGGAAATTGTGGGCTCAGTCAAGTAACCCCGAAGAGATTCCTATCGTGAAAACTACAATGATAGTTGAATCACACTGGCGGAGAATCAAGCATGACTTTCTTCACCGATTTAATCGAACATGCATAGACTTAGATATTTGGATTCTGACCTCCCGTTCGATACCAAAAGGACTTCATCAAATAAGAGCCATCTAGAATGGCGACCATAAAAAGGCCGTCACCAGTTGGCGAAAAGCATTGAAGCAACTTTGGAAGCAATGTCGGAGTCAGGAAATAAACCCTTATAGTCTTCACAGGTACTATACGGACCCAGCAAGATGGACATGTGGATGTGAAGCGTTTCTCTTGAGTAGGTTTCTTGCAAGCACACTGTTCATTGTTACGAGGAATTTAACGATCCTATTAAGATCTTTGGTAAGATACGCTGTCAAAGAACTTGTCCGTTTTGGATTCAAGAACAACTTGTTTTACATCCAGAGTTTAGAGCATTAAGAAATAATGTTTCAATGGATACTTCTGATGAGTTACTTATGGACTCGATGTCAGAATCTGAACATTCTGAAGGGTACTATGAAGAGAATTTACTTACCTCGCTAGTAGAAGAAACTGAGCCAACATATAATTAATCCGAATTCCATGCCACTATGCGTCGCGCAATGGAAATATCTGATGAACAACAGGCTCGTGGTAACACCAGATTCATCGAAAATTTTATCGAGAGTAATTCTAGAAACCAAACATTAGTAGAAGAAATTCAGCAGCTTAACAACTGGTATATTGTGCCGCTGACTTGGACTCGCCGAAGACACCCTGCATCAATGTATTACAACAAGGCTCTAATAAAGCAGCTTGTAAACTTATCAAATGAATTATTTATGTCCCCGATTATCTTATACTTGATTTAGTGGCGTTCAATTTCCTCCACACTCTTCAACTACTTCTCTGATAGTGGCCATCCCTCCCTATCCTACTTATTTTCGACATTATTATCGGGATTGTTGTATACTCGCCTTAGTGACGTTCAGTTTCTTCAACACTCATCGACTACTTCTCTGATAGTGGCAGTGCCTCCATATCCTACTTGTTGTTAACCATACCCTTACTATTGCATTATAATATGTTACTGTCACGGTTTCAGATGTAAAGGACTCAAGCGCTTGTATATAGAAAGGTAGTTAATAATTTTTCTCTGGCTATCTTACACAAATCTTCGTCGTACCATATAGTAACTACAGGCTATCTAGAATATTCTCGTAGTCTCATTAATTATCTGTTGTTCCTCCCCCATAGAACTGTACAGTTCCTTGGAGACTGTTGGAATTTTCGGGAAGCTTTTGAGCCAGAGAAGGATATGAAGATATGACTAATTATGACTAATCCTTAATGCTTTTAATCACGTGACAACTATCTTACAAGTTGCCACCCTTTGGTGATGCCTGGGATAATCATCAAAGCCTAAAGGTCCGATTCCGGCTGACTAGCCGTCACAATTACAACCTTAATGAAGTGAATGGGATGAGTTTATGCCTCCAATACTTTGATTTTATTTGTGCAATCTATGGTGTTCTATTATATCTATTATTATCACCATTGGCTTTTGAGTTCTCCCCTCTTGGTGATTATGCATAATCTTTATATTTCTGGGGCCTTTTTGAAATTCTTTTAGTATGTAGTTTGAATTGTGAAGTACCTACATTGGCCACCGCTTCATTAATTTCGACTTCAACAATATTATATATCATATGATGTTTGTCATACTTAGCTATCTGTCATTAAAAATCAGTGTTGGAAATTATGATGAAATATTATTTCGTAATATGACCAACAAGATTATCATAGGGCTGGTAGGTGGCGTTGTGTTCAGCCTCGCCAATTATTTGGGTCACGCCACCCTCGAGAATCTACACCAGCCATTAGGAAATTTATCAAGAAATTGTTATGAAACCAAAGTGGATGTTTGGAATTATCGGAGGATTAGGATCACCAAATTTGGTTCTACAAGTATATAGTTTACGACTGCTTCTATTGATTCATATCTAGAATGTATAAAAATACATATTTATTTGTACTTCACATATAATAAAAATATCTTTACTCAATTGCTATTCAATAGAGAAATCGAGAGTTCTATTACTATCAACTATTCCTTTATCACTTAAAGCCCTATCTATTACTCTGCGAGACATTTCCTCTGAGAGATTCCGTATACGATTTTAACAATCAGAAATATGATTTGTACAATAATAACAAATTAAATAATATTTACCTTAATTTGGCGCAAAGATTAAGTGATTGCGGATATCTAAATAGTGATCACAAATCTTTAGGAGTGCAAATGACATTGGGCCACAGGGGTCCACCACGTGACGGCGAATTTTCAGCAGCATGTTAAGGGACGTTTGCTGATCTGCTTAAATCACGTGATACCGAGTTTTGGTCAAACAGCCGAGGCAGGCGTTATTGGTGTTCATGATGAGTAATCAATATTTATTGCAGACCGAAATAGGTCTAGCGAGAAATATTGGTGATTTCAGATCAGGAGAATCCGCCGGATCACTCCACAACAAACATCCGCCTTAATTAGGTTTAACTCTTAACCATAGAGATTTGGGATATTTGGTCATGTATAAAGTAGCAAATTAGATATCACTCTGAGAAACACTATTCATAAATTTACTTAAACAAAAGCACACAATCCATTTAAAATTGTACTATTTCAGTCCTTAATACTTACAAAATGTCACGGATCATATAAGAAAAGCGATGGGCATTTAGATGTATGATGGTAGTAGAGAATTAAATCTATTGAGACGATAATGTGGCTAGAAGCTGCTCTATTTATATGCTATGGGAAACTATCAAATGTCGATGTACCTCAGATCTGACACTTCAGGCATCCACAATATTATCTCGTTTATTTTTACTAAGACTTGTTTGATACATCTCCATAAATTCAGACGTCTCAGAGATGGCGCGTTATCAAATGTTTTCAGGATTCAGTCATTACAATATGTTTCCAAGAATGATTAACGACAAACATTATATTGTTTTGAAACATACCAACATTATGGATTAATATACCTAACCAGTTTCATAATAGGATGCTAAAGTGATGACAATACAAACATTATATCCCTTGATATTGGATACTATTGTTAATACTCGAAGAGAGATTAACTATATAAGAGGATAGATAGATTTAAATATTGTCAGGAGAATTGGGAATTTGTCCTGTGGCAGATAAGAATATTTTTGAGTACTTGATAATTCAGTAGAATAGACTTAATTTTTTCTTCTTCATCTCGAGATAAGCTATATCTATACACATTCTTGATTATCTTTCTTTTACAACAGAAAATCCCAAAGTTGCTTTAGATGCAGGAATCTCTTTAAATAGAAATAACAGATTATCCAATAATACTAACCAACATACAAATACCAATCAACCTGACTAAAGAAAAAAAAAACATGAATATTGATAACTGCAATTTTCCTTCCTAAAATCTGATTGATGCTTATTTTTATCAATTGTTGTACCCTCCGAATATTTCCGCCTATTAGAACTAAATACACGTGTGAGAAAATATTTGTCAAAAGTAGTATCCCTCGGTATCAATCATGATGCCTTTAGAAATCTGTCACGTCTCGATGAGTTGACTCTGGATGTCCTCGACGGTGAAGATACTAGTAAACTGGAATACTGTGAAGTTACGGAGATGACGCGTGTCTAAAATCAAGACTTCCGAAATTACAGAAGGAAACACCTTAAGAATGTTTCAAGTTTAGGCTCAAGCTGCTTGGAAAGCCTAAAAGAATACACTATGCGTATTGAGCAAGCTGATGGCGTCGCTGTTCTTAACTAAATGAACGGTGGTCAATTTGAAAAAGCCAACGATTTTTATTTTGTTTTCAGTAGTAAATGTCAAATAGATGTTCTCCGGCAGTACTCATCCATTCTCTGTTCTGACTTGATCTATAACACTTGTTGTGCACTGGATGACACTAAACCAAAATAGTTCCTCTACACCATCGTTAAAAACACGATAGCGCGGGTAGAGGAGTACCGGTTGCATTTCTTATCACTTGTTCAGAATCCCAGTTGCTTTTGTGAAGTTTTTTTATGTGGCTTAAACAAAGCATGACTCTAGATGGCTCTCCAATTTTCATATTTAATTGTTCTAGGACAGAAATGGCTGCTATCACTACTACATTTGAGAAGCCAGAGGTACGGCTTTGCTATTGGCATATGATCCGTGCAACTCGTATGCAAGCCTCCTCAAAACTTTATGTGAGTCAAGGAGACGGTCAAAAACGGTCTCAGCCGGAAGAAAATTGCGAAAGAGCCAGTGAGTCAAGAAAAACTACCGTTTCTGATTTGATTTTCTTGATTCGAGCCCAGACTGCTGAAGAATTTGATGAGGTATGGAGGCAGTACAAATTGAAATACGTCGCTCATCAGGACTGGATCAGCTATTTAACAAAACAGTGGATGGATAAGGATGAAACCTGGTGGCTTGGTAACCGCAAAGTAAGTTGAAACTTGTGCAGCGAAGAAGAACAAAATTCTCAAAAATCTACAGGGTATGCTAGGTATTCAGATAAATAACCTAGTTGAAACTTAGCATTCAGCACTGAAGATGGGCTATCTTCGAGGATTCCGGAAACAACGCACTGATATGTTAGTTTATCGATTGTTTCGGGAAATAACTCTGGACTTTCGATTGAAGGTCTCGCGAGCGTTTATCGAGAAGTTGAGCGTAGAAAGCCGAACTCCGCCGAAAGGAGTCAATTGGATCGTTGATAAGATACACATCGCCTAATAACCCATTTTAGGTAAGAATCTTGTGAACAAATCATAAAACAGAAGACTACATAATTTCTCAATGATGGACTCCGATTGGTGGTTATCTTAAAATAGCACTAATGCCCCATTTCTGGAGCTGACCTTCTCACCCTCTACTCAATAAAAAGAGGACGATGACAATAAGGTATTAACTGACAAAACTACAATCAACCAAGTTGTATGAGCAGATATGATGGTTATTTAAATTTGGTTAAGAGCTAATATTAGGCATTTCACGATATTGGGATTTGGAATTGATTAAAGCTTAAGCGTTTAGGTTTCTGAATAATAACACCTAAGAAATCGAGTAGGGAGATTGAAAAGTCTGTTAACTATAGTGGGGAATTATTAACTACTCCCACTTAGATACAGAGCGCTACTAATTATTACAACTAAATGATTGCACGACTAGTTTGTTTGTTTGTAGTATTTTTCGTCTAACTAGCACAGGCCGGAACCCTTACCGCGCTATATACACCCGAAGGTAAAGGATGCTAGAGCTTACTGCCCTAGTGACTGAGGCGCCCTGCTTCCCAAACAGCAGAAGTGGAACCCGGTTTTCTGGTGAGATTTGCCCTATGTTTAAACAAGAAGGCAAAATAAAGTCCACTGACGAGTTACATGATTTAATAGAAAGTAATGATGGTTATCTGCTACTACATAGACCAAGGAACTAAACAATTCAACTCCGCTGCGCCTTTTTTTTTTTCAAATTAGATAAAAGTGTGGCTATCTTCTGAGAGGGGTGTTCTGGGGCAAATTTTAGTGGAAATTTTTGTGGCTTCTAGCCAATGGGCCAATTTTTTCGTGCCTTGTGTCGAGCCAAAAAAGTAGGAGGTTTTATTTGCAAAAAACCTGGGGATCCTGGGAAGCCTCTGGGGCAGCAACCTGAATTGTAATACATGGTTTGGGGATTTTCGGTCCCCGCAACTGCATTCGTTGTGCAAATCTTCGTGATTGATTCGATCATGATACGAGGCAAAGTCTCCATGCCCTGAGCGGGCGGCGTAAATGCGAGAGACGAAGACGCTGGCTAGGTTCAGTTCTCCAGGGCAGCTTTCAGAAATCTCCATGTCGAGATCCCGGTATGACTGGGGTGTATTTTGTTCCCAGAAATCTTTTATGGCAGTAGATATTTTCGCTTTAGCCCAGCGCTTCGCAGCGGCTCAAGTTAGAAGGGCATGAGGAGGGGACGGTAATGTCAACGCCTCTTTCGCAGCCTGATCTGCTGGATTATTTCATCGGATGCCGGCATGACTGGGGATCCATCGAACTTCGATTTTACCCGCGACAGTGTGAGGAAGGCGTACCTGTTGAGGCCAGGCGGCTGCCTTGTTGGTGAAGTCTAGAAATCGCTCTTGTAGGGAGCAGACAGGAGATGAAAGGAGGCGGCGGGCCACTTCCAGGTTGTCTGTAAGGGCCCAGAGATTATTGGCGAATCTTGTCGTTGGGAGTGACAAGGTTAGATTCAGTGCACGGAGGGCGGCGGTGGCTTCGGTGTCAAAAATTTCAAGCGTAGGGCTAAGAGGGATAGGTTTTCTGAGAATGGCCCGGTCCGCTTGCATCACAACTATTCCGGATCCTACTTGGGGACCAGTCTGACTCTAATCGGCTACCGTCTGTATAAGCGACTAAGTCTTGGAACGGGATTTCTCCAGAGCCTCGGAAGGGAGACCTGAAGACTCGCTTAATGTTAGCGTGCCAACCTTCTTGATTATGCCATGGGGGAAGAATAAGAGGATCTATGAACTCTACTTCAGGGAGGCTGAGGATCCCAATAGAGAAGCGAGAGATACACCTTTGGTGTTGCAGGGCCCATTCCGCCCGGCGACGCAGGGGATGTCGGCGGTCCAGGCGGTGGGTACGTAGAGCAGCCTGATTTAGTCTTGCGTCCAGCTGGATTTCTGGGGGGAGGAGTCCGGATTCGCGAAATAGGGCAGAAGTTGGCATCGTTCGGTAGATCGGAAGGATTGCTCTAGCGCTGGTTAGGACTACTCGGCGCAGTAAGTATATATGTCCTTCCACTCGGTTTGAGACTGTGGCTTTTTGTTGTGTTGATCAATGTCTTCCAGGCCACCAGGTTACGGCGCCGTAGTATGCGATAGGCATTACGCAGGCGCTTACCGCTTGGCGGAGCAGATTTGGTGAAGCTCCGCGGACTGTATTACATAGACTACGGAGGAATTTTGCTACCTTCATAGCCTTATTAGCGAGAATGTTGACGTGCCATTTGAAAGATAGTTTCTTGTCGAAATAGACACCAAGCCATCTTTGTGTACGGGCGAGTGATATCTTCGGCGATGGAGAATTCCCTGTAAATGATACGTGGTGTGGAACCAGAATCTTTGACTGCGCGGCGGCGCGAGAAGTGTTGGAGTTTTGTCTTATTGGGGTCGAAGGTAATCCCCTCCTCCTGACCCCACGTCAAGGCTTCCTTCAGCACTTCCGTTAGCGAGATATAATTCTATTGAGGCGACTTTCGGGTCTCTAGTATTGCTACGTCTTCAGCGTAACCGAATCTGCGAGATATACTGCCCATCTTAAAACACGGAGCGATGTAGAGCATGAACAGTATTGGGGAAATAGGGGAGCCCTGAGAGAGGCCGCAGTGTATCTGTTGTGGAGGACTAGTTTCTTCATCCAGCTTGATTTGCACATATCTACCCGAAGCAAAGGATCCTACCCATTTGACTAGATCATCGGGCCAGCCTTGTTCTCTCATTCGTCTCACCAGTCTACCTGGGAGCACAGCGTCGAAAGCACCTTTTACGTCTAGTATGAGCATGCTGGGGGTAAGCTCTTCATTCAGAGCTCTTTCCACATAGTTTGTGAGGCAGATGGTTAGGTCCACCGCGGACCTGCCTGGTAGATCCCCGAATTGTTGGCTGATGATAACCTTGTGTCGGACTGCAACCTATGCCATACGTTTAGCCAAAGCACGTTCTAAGCCCTTCCCTAGGAGAGAGATTAGAGTGATTGGGCGGTATGAGCGAGGGCATGATAGATCAGATTTGTTTGGATTTTGACACATGATTACGGTATCCTGGCGGAAACACTTGGGGTGATAGCCTAGAGAAACGCAGCAGCTGAAGAGGGAGTGCATCTGATCCGCAACTAGAGGCCAAGCATGTGGGATGATAGCGGTCGAGATCTCGTCAATTCCAGGGGCAGTATTGCCGGCCCTGAGTACTGAATCTTTGAATTCTTAGCGGGTTAGCGGAGAGAAGGGTATCGCGTGTGATGGAGCTGTGGGAGCGTCCAGAGGTATATCATTTACTTGAGCGAGGTTAGTCAGTAGGTTGTCCGCAAGTACTGCTCTCTTCTCGGCCACGCTTGTTGCCAGAGGCTTTTCTGGAGATCTAGGGTCCTTGAGAGACGGTGAGCGAAAATTGCCCGTAGTTTTGTGCCATTTGGTCATGCCAAAGATGTCCTTTGCTGTGCTGGCATTCCCAACCTTGTTCAAATAAAATTCGTTCTTCGCTTTCTTAATGGCCCTCCGATATACTTACCTTGCCTATGAGAATTATTCGTCGGTCAATTGATTCCTTATGAGTCTCCGATATCTCTGGCGGGCGAGCTTGCAGGAGTTGTCCCACCATGGGTTGCCTTTCCTATGGCCAAGAGAGCGGCGAGCCGACCCAGAGTACGCCGACCGAATTGCGTCTTTAAGATCTAGGGCGAGTCTGTCTAGATCATCCGAATTTGAGGACTGAGGGATTGTAGCAACATTTTTAACAGTGGTAGTCAGCAAGCGGTTGAACAGAGCGGGGTCCAGAGTATCTAATCTGAGCCTTTGGAGAGGTACGGTGTCCTCCGTCCAATCTACCGGGGTGAGAAGTGTAGCATGGTCTGATGTAGTATCCAAGTGGTGTGATATGACGCATTGAGACTTGGTGATTAGAGCGGGGGACCCAAAGACTAGGTCTAGAATATTGCTATAAGCGTGTGTAACATCGTCTATGGGAGAGAGAAGATAGAGGTCATTTCCCTCTGCCCAGTCCACAAACTTTTCCGCGCCCTGGGATGGGCCACGGGGTCAAGAGGGTTGCCATCTTGCGTGATGTAGATTCAGATCGCCCTGTACCAAAAAGTTCCCATGAAGGGGGAGCGAGAGAGAATAAAGGGCTTGTAGAGCGCAGCCACCACTGGATCCTGGAGGTGCGTTGTAGATGTTTAGGATGTGCAGCGACTTTCCTGAGGGTGAGGTGAGCTTGAATAAGAGTAGGTCGCTAGAGTGGTCAGTGTGTCCCTGTTCTGAGTGAAGACAGGCGCCTTTCCGGATGTATGACATCACCCGTGGACGGTTATCTGTCCAGTCGTTGATGGGTGAGAAGACGGTATAAGAGGGATGGCGTTTTGTAACCCGTCTGGTAAGATCTCTGAAAATTTAAGGCTCCTGGATCAAGATGACATCCGCGGAAATTGAGTGGGCTTCGTTTAGGGCAATCTCGTGTGCTACTCCGCCTCTGCCAACATTTGCCGAAAAAAATTTAATGGCTTGTTTGGACTCCTTTTGCTTGTGTTAGTCCTGAGGAGTGGATGTGGCCATCGCTCGGCACCTCTACGGGGAGAGCTCCGTAGGGATTGTGTGACGCAATTGAACTTTGTGCTGTTTGCGTGTTTGGCGCACTGCGGCCGTCTGCTGTTTGGGGGGGTGGGGGGGAGGTAGTGCGCTAAACGCATCCAGCTTCTGCTTGTTTCCTCATGCGAG
>JAHYSP010011112.1:0-16186 GCA_019455505.1 Pleochaeta shiraiana | reverse complement strand
GAAGGTAGGGTCTACTGGATTCGAACCAGTGGTCTTCCGTCTCAAGTGGGGCAGGTGTCAAGGCTACCCAAACTCTACTTAGAAGGCCAGCCCGGATGGCATACCACTACACCATCCGACCCTATATTAGCTTTGGCAGTAGGGTACTAGCAAAAAAATCCATAGTCTCTATCATGTACATATAGTCACGTTAAGTTATTTAGAGTGGATACTAAAACAGAATTTCTAATGGGTCTACTAAGCTTAATTAGGCAATAGATGAAATAATTCAGAATTTATCCCCCGTTTTTATGAAAAACTTGGAAGATAATTCCATGGCAAATTCGATAGCCAGAAGTTATTGAGAGTGGATCTTTGTTTCAAGCCATACAAATTTAAGCTAATGATCTACTGCATGAAATTTATGAAATAACTATCTAGCCGTTTGCTAAGCTGAATACCCTAGTTCTTACACGCTTCCAAATTTCTCACCACAATCTTTCCCATGAATTCGTAGAATAATTTCACAACCTTCTACCACGTAAAATGTCTCAACGCGAGGAGATGATCAGATTGGATCTCGATAAACTACGGCGACCAAATGCGCCATCAATTCGATCCGTAGCTACGTCGTTAAAATTTCATGAATCAAAGCTTCGTTTACGTCTACGAGGAGCAACCAATTCAAGCGCCAGCCACGAATTTCAGCAACTACTGTCTCAAAGACAAGAGGAGTTTCTAGTTGACTAGATTTTCGAACAATAAAAACAAGGATTCCCTCTCTCGCACCGACGAGCACGGGTAATGGCTATCTGAATTCTCCGGATGAATGGCGACGAAAAAGAGCTTGGAAAGACATGGTTAGCAAAGTTTATCAAACGGAATCCAACTATTAGATCAATTTTTGGGAGACATATTGAAGCCTCTCGAATTGACGGAACAGCACCAGAGCTGGTTTCAGAGTTTAATAAGGCCTTTGAAGATGTCCAGCAGACGTACAATATTAAGGTGGACAACATTTAGAACATGGATGAACTTGGACAGGCTCTTGGTGTACGTACGAACTCTAGAGTACTCGGAATATCCACTAAGAGACGTACTTATGTCAAATCTCCAGAGACTCGCTAGTGGGTGCCACTAATTGAAGCCATAAGTGCTACTGTTGAGTTTATCCTTACTCTCGTCATTTTCAAAGGAAAAAATCCTGAAACATCTTGGTTTCCAGATGATACACCATAGTGGCAATATAAAACATCAGAGAATGGCTGGACTGCAAATAGGATTGCAATTCAATGGTTACTCCACATGTTTCTACCGGAGACTTAAATTCAAGATCATAGCCACCGTTTATTAGTTATGGATGGCCATGGCAGTCATGCTGATTTGAATTCCTCTGGATCTACATGCAAAATCGAGTTTAACTCTTATTTCTCACAATCCACTCGTCTCATATTTTGCAGCCTCTTGTTTTAATTGTTTTTGGAGCTTTAAAATCTAGATTCAGGGGTTCGATTACCACTTTGTCTACACTTGATGATGCGGCACCTGTCAAGAAGAAACGCTTTTTAGAGTGTTACAATCTAGCTCGCAAAGAGAAATTCAACACAAGGATCTTAAGAGCTGGATGAAAAGCAGCTGGCCTAGTTTCTTTCAACCCTCAGAAGAGCCTTGGCTCGTCCTAAGTTAAAAGTGTAACTCATAGTATAGCTATTACACCACCAGCGCAAGAAATACAGCCATTTACAATACCGAAAAGCTCTCATTACCTTAAAGCTGCAGCATGTCAAATGAAAACTGGTATTGCGCGAATTTTTGACCGTGAGAAGGCATTGAATCAGGTGCTTCAAAAAGCAGGTCACACTATTGTCAGTCTAAACACAACACACGCAGCCCTTCAATTCGACAACTCCAAATATAGGGCGCAAAAAGCAAAGCTAACCGAAAATAAAAGAAAAAGAGTTCATAATAATCCAAATACTCCATTTGCGAATGTTGAAACAATTATTCTTGCAAATAGGGTACAGGAAAAGGCGCAGGAATTAGAGATATAAAAACAACGAATTTCTGATTCAGACTAGGCTTCACGAGAAGTCTTGGATAGAAAATTTGATAGGATTATTTTTGAATGGCAATAAGATCGTTAGAAATTTAGCTATTATATAAAATTTTGTTGTTGTGATAGATTTGTAAATGCGTCGGAACCAGATTGTTGAGCTTATTTATTTATTTTCAATGTCTACCGGGCACTAGTTACAACTAAAGCCCCATCACTGAGGGGACATGGTGACTGCTATATGTAATACAAGAAATGATGTACAGTGGAAAAGAGGCCATGAAAATACTTATAGATACTGTGAGCGCTATACAGCGGATTCCTCACATGACTAGATCATATGGTACGGATTGGGCAGATTTCTGACAGGAACATAGCCTTCTCCAATATGATGGCGAAACGCTTAGCTCCATGGGAGATGTTGAGGAGAAAATCAAGTGAGCCCAGACTTTGTCATTGACCGGCCGAAGCTAGTATCTCTCGCACGAGGGGGCAAAAAATCTAAGTGGGTAATTGTCTTGTTAGCCCCGCAGGAATAAGTCAGAAGGGCATCTTTATGATGAAACCTTTCGTGATAAGCACGAAAGCCACCGTGTCCAGGCCAGCGAGATGCGAAATCCTGAAATTCCAAAATTTACATTTGCAAGGACTTAGAGGGTGAAGAATCGAGAAGGCGTTATGCAGCCGCTTGATTGTCAAGGATTAAATGAATTTTAGTTGCAAGATTGGTTAAAGGAGCTGCTATAGCAGCCATAAGCCCTGCGAGGGCGCCGATGATCTTGGAGTCCTAGACTTCAAAGTCGGGACCTAGGGGAACTCTTATTTCAGCTACAGTGATATCTTTGTGGGGAATGACGGTACCTGCTCCAGCAGAACTATCTTTTGGCTTTGAACCGTCCGAGATACAAGAATTTCCCATGGTGGCAGCTCTCTTACATGCTCAGAAAATTCTTGGGCAGAGAAGTCTACTCGAGATTGATTAAGAGGGGATATGTAGGAGGGAGGTAAAAGCTGGGGTCGAGAGATGGGAGGAATGAGCTTTAGTTTTTTGGTAAGGCAGGTGTGTGCGCGGGAGACGATGGATCTTCTAACCAAAGGATGAAAACAGTCCGCGGCTAGTCTAACAGCAGAGCGGAGGCATATCTCCTCAAGTAGTAAATGATCAGACTTGAGCCCCACCTCCCTTAGGAGTGCCGAAGTAGTCGTGGTCTTGTATACCGGAAAAATTGCTTGAGCCAGAGTGACTAGAGCTCGAGAGATCATGTGTACCAGGTGTTGAGATCGGGTAGAAGCTGGACATCCTCGGTGGAGATAAGTGTAACCGTGCCACCAGTGCTGAATTGCGGAGGAAGGTAATGGGTACGCCACGATTGGTGTTGCAAAGCTGACGAATATGGGCACTGATTGGTCGAATCTTAGCACTCCATTCTTGGACGTGTTCTTTGAAGGAAAGCTTGGTGTCAAGGAGGACTCCAAGCCACTTTACAGATGAGCTAGCATCTCTTGAGACGCTGTTAATGGTCAGTGGAGGAGCGAGCTGACGAGATCTATGAAGATTCAGAATCTCCATCTTGTTTTCAGTCAACGAGAGATCATTCTTATTGCACCATTGGGTGACGGTCTCAACCCTGACGGCAACCAGGCGCTAAGATTCAACCAGAGTCTTTGCCACCCAGAGGATCGCCACATTATCAACATATCTAAATGTGTGAAAGCCGTGTTAAAATAACGACTCAAGGAAAAGGAGGAAAATTAAGCGTGAAGCATGGGATCCTTTGGGCAAACCATGTGGAACTTCTAAGAATTTACCAACAATATCGTCCACTCGGAGGCGGGCAAGCTTTTCTGCCTGAAGCAAAAGAAGCAGCCCAATTTACATATGGAATAGGCCATACCTGTTCGCGCAATCGGGCGGATAGACGACCAGACTGGATGCTATCAAAAGCGCTTTCTACGTCAATGGTAGCGAGATTGCTCACTTGCTTCGCGTCCCACACCTTCTCGACATCGTGGAAAAGACTCTCCACGAGGTCCATGGCTGCTCTTCCAAGCAGAGCTCCAAGTTGCGTTGGAGATATAATGCGGCTTGACAAAGCCCAGAAGGCGAAGCGTCTTTCAAATAAGCGTTCCAACCCTTTCCCTAGAACTGGGGAGAGTAAAATTGGTCGCCAATGCGAAGGACAGTAAAATCATCCCTGTGAGGTTTAGGTATAACTACAACTTCAGCGCGGCGGAAAATACTTGAATGATGACCAAATACCAGGCAGAGACTGTATAAGTTAACGATCCATGTACGCCATGTTTTCACATTCCAGATAAGGCGGAGAGCAGAAACTGAGAGATGGTCGTGACCTTGAGTTGTGGACGGTGTACTAAGTAGACAATATCACACTTCATCTTCGTCTATGGAAAGAGTTGCGGAGATCGCACATGATGGACATGTAGGGGAGTACATGTACACATCTGATTCCCTACATATACGGGCAAGCTTTGTGCCAAAAATGATATCCGCGTGCTCAGTCGGGATACTATACGTAACACCTAGAAATTGAATCGGAGGGGGGTCAAAGCGACTAGAGAACTTTCGCCATCCAACCACTTTATGGGCCTTCATAATCGAAGACATACTATCCAGCTTTGAGCGTTTATGCTTACGCTTGGCTCGCTTAACAGTTTTGCGGGAGATTTGGTGTGCCTAATTAATAAGATTAGGATCTTCACTGTTACGCGCGTCAACATACCGACGGCGTTGTTCAGAGCATTTCTGGTTCTAATAATCCTTACAAGGCACACATGCGGGCCTCGGGGGGCTGGCTGTAAGTAAAATGGCTGACAGCGCAGCGATATATTAGGAGGCCACCGCATCTGTGAGCCGGAGGATAGGTTATTCAAAGGACAGGCTTAGAGCAGCGGTGGCTGTGAGAGCTTGGCGGAATATCTCTGTACTTTAGGCATTAAACTTAAGCAGCTTCATTGACGGAAAGCGTCTTTGGACTGGAGAGAGATGCATAAAGACAGATATTGTCTCATGATCAGAAGTTGTGTGAGCCATAGGGTCCACCCGAGCCAAAAGTTCTTCCGTACTCGTTAGAACAAGGTCAAGGACGTGACCAGCACTATGGGTAGGAACTCCGTAAGGTAAAGCCGACCTTAAATGATGGTTGTCAATCCAGTCGATAAAGCAACCGACTCTAGTCGAACGAGAAACATTGGGCTCTCATAATTCGTGGTAGTCAGAAGCGGCTAGTAGACAGCAGGGTAAGTACAAGGTTTAGACAAGGGTATTCAGGCTGAAGGGTATCATCCTACATTATGCAAGAGATAGATGCATAACCACTCGGCCAAAAGGCCAGACTAGAACCATAGAACACTATGATTCGGGTTATCTACATATATACATAAACTATACAACAAGCAATCCTGACAGTGTTGAAGATTAAAATCTCTCAAGATTATGGAGTTGGGCTTCACCGGCCAGCTAAGGAGTGGGTTGAGTCTCTCAGGCATGGGGGCTTGAGGTTGCGGGTAGATATTGATGACCTCCAGAGAAGGAGAGCACTGAAGAAAGAGGGCGACAATATCTGGAGACGATCCACTGTCCAGTTGAATAGGATAGAGGTTAGATCTTTTCCGAATGTACGTCAGTACGCTGAGGCGCGCGAACTTCCAGTCTAGATTGGGAGGAGTGAAGATGACGTAGGCCGGGTGGGACTTGGTTACGTTCTTGAAGTTATTACATTTTGCCCAGGGCTCCTGGACATAGATCATATCATACTTACCTTGGAAAGCGGCTTGTAAAAGAATGAGGTGAAAAGACTCAGCACGCCCGACGTTAACCTGGGGAAACGAAAGCGATGCGGGGGATGGCTCCCAAAATGAGCTCTATTGTTCATAGAGGATTAGAGAACTGTTGGATGCTTGCTCGTCTGAATCTACTTCTACAGATCCAAGCGAGGCATTCTTGAGGGTGTTAAACCTATTTTGGCTGGTGGAAGGAGTGTGTGTTGAGGGGTTAATAGAGTTTCCGGAGAAAAGCGTCGGATCACCTGTGTTTTCAAGGTGGGAAGTAGCAGTAGCAGCAGCAGCAGCTTCAGCCCGACAGTACTTACAGAGCTTGCTACGGTTGCATGAACAAATTTCTGTAACCTCTTTCTCCGAGAGCTAAACAAGTTTGCCTTTGTGAGGGCGAGGGCGGAGGGAGCAGTTAAGGTCATCTGCAGGGTGAAGGCCCAAGCAGTTGATATACCGTCGAAGATGAGAGCACTCTCATTGGTGGTGTAGAGTGCCACAGCGGGCGTACAAAGCTTGAATTAGACAGCGTGAGTATTGATAAAGCCCGAAACAAGCTTCGCACTGCACTACCTTAGGGTTAGAGGTATAGCGCCGGTATGGGGCGCTGTCGACGATTCGAAAAGTGGGAGCTTCTTTTGGAAACAAGATGACCACCGTATGAACAGGATCGTGCGTATCTTCGTGCAGCGGCCAGTGGGCGTTGGATGGAGTGACGTCAGTCTGTGCCTGAGCAATCTTCCTGATATTATCGAGCGTTGTAGTGACCGGAATGGACACCGGATTCCAAATAGTGCGTGGTATGCTTTTGACAATATACCCAATACGTTCCTCTACTTAGTGTAAAGATCCAGAGAGATGGGTCTTAATGGAAACTGTATTTACTGTCGCCAGTTTCATCGATTCTTGAGACGCAAAGATGATGCTGTATCCGCTGGATTTGCGGGAAACAGAGGTGATACCTTCCTTGAGGTCAAGGAAAATTTGCATGAGAGCAGCTTTAACTGCAGTTGCATCAGCTCTTAGGAGAGGGGCATCATCAGACAGTCGAAAGATAGCCTTAGGGCTTTTGAAGTTTACTGTTGGTGTTTGCACAGCTGTGCGAGACGGACGATTGACGGTAAGACGAGCCGGTGCCGAGGGAACAGAGGCGGGAGAGTTGGCGACGGTCGCTGCCCAGTTATGAGTTTGATTTGACAAAGGAACGGGAGGTCGAGAGTGGACTTTTTGGCTGGGCATAGGAAGAGAGCTCACCGGCTTGTGCTGTTTTGGGGTGTCGTGTCGCATAGGGTGCTCTG
Source organism: Pleochaeta shiraiana (assembly GCA_019455505.1). Classification (NCBI taxonomy): domain Eukaryota; kingdom Fungi; phylum Ascomycota; class Leotiomycetes; order Helotiales; family Erysiphaceae; genus Pleochaeta; species Pleochaeta shiraiana. The sequence continues at coordinate 9,067 of JAHYSP010011112.1, read as the reverse complement.
AGGCAACCACAAGGAGAAACGCGTCCATTTGCTCGCGCACGAAGGATTTAATTAGAGGGTCAGCCTCTTCAACAGCTGTCTAAAACTTGGTGTGGAAGTTTTGAACCCAAGTAACTCGACCCTTTGCCACGCTCTGGACAAGCTCGAGCTCATAAGCGATGCGCAGAGCCAAAGGGGGTGGTTGTTGTGATTTGGCCATCACAAGGGCGATTACAAAATGGAATAAGGCAGTTTTTGGCTTAGGGTAACAGTTGTAGTAAAATTGGGCCGGCGCGATGAGTTGTATAATTTGATTGTGTATCTTGGTAAATATTTTAGGTGTCATGCAACGTGTATGAATGTCAGTTTGTGATATGGTCACATGTCAGCAAAATTTTAGAGGCCCTTTAAGGGACGCTCTTTTTAAATTCTTATGACAATCACTGAGGGAAATTTTTTAAATAACCTCAAGTTGATGAGTAATCGAAAACTGCCATCCTTGTTCCACTTTGACTTATGGCGATCGAAATAGCAAAAGTTCTAAAACTGCATTTTACGAAAGCATTATACTTGATAATATTGACAGTTCTAGATCAGACATCACAATCTGTGCTTCTTGGTGCAATTATTCGCATTTATCAACATTTTCTTCAACCTCTAAAGGATTGTAGTTATGATTCAAGTTTCTTGGGCTGTGACACAGATAAGGCGGAGATCAGCAATTAGACAAATCTGGCCTAATACTACCATTCAACTTTGCTTTTGGCATGTGAAGAGAGTCATTTGAAGGAAGCCCCGTGAATCTAAGAAGACTTCGACTGAAAAGCGATATTTTCCTCAAATGTCGAAAAACTCAGTACCTATTCGTGATGGTTACCAAGCTAGTGTGACGGGCTCGTATTCGAATAACTCAGAAAGATTTATTGATGCTAATTAACTAAGAAGTGCATAATTCTTATGTACAAACTTACAACAGTATCTTTATATATACATTCCTGATCTCTCCCCTGAATCTAGTCGAATGCTGGGATTAATTTATGTCCTCTATAATTATGTACAGAAATTTAATAGCCTTTTTAGTGTATTGCATAATTAAATGTAGCAATTAACTGATGATATTGAGATTGACAAATGCCGACGATCATTGAAGTGATAACTCAACCCCACACTAAATTGGGTGCCTGCCCAAGTTTGCTAAACAGTTAGTTTCGGAATTATAGACAAGAGCTTTTAGCCTGAGTCAAATACAAAGGTTTTAAACCCTTAGAGTTAGTGTTAATTAATCAATAGATTGAACTGTAATAATAAAGAGAAATCTGTTTTCGGAGTACAATAACTACTACATATGGGTCGGATGGTGCTGTGGTATATCGTCCGAGCCGTTCTCTCAAGTAGAGTCTGGCTAGCCTGGGCACCTACCCCACTTGAGACAGGAGATGGTTAGTTCGAATCCAACAGACCCTTCCACAATCTCGAGTTGGATGTGTACATGATGATGGAGTTATGTCTGGTTAATCCAGGGTTTGGTAATTTCCTTGGATGGGTGTTCACGGATGAGGGGAGACTGTTGGTGAAGAGAATGCGAACATACTTCGTAGTGGCATCTACTAATGGAAACTGAGGCATGAGTGTACCCACTGTCAGGTTGAATCATTCCATGTACAGTTTATACAGGATCTTTGATATATCTATAATAAAATCTTCTTTATCCTTGATCTTAATAGAAATAGAAGAAAGCATATACATATATATGAAGTGCCATATAAATTTATACTTTTAACTCGCAGAATATGACTTTTTACAGTAAGGCGCAATTTTTTTCTCGTACAAATTCCCTGTCGTTCTCGAGCATAATACATCTTAGATGCTAGTGGAATTGTATTCTACGAATATTAATCGAAATAAGGAGGTAGTTTATTTACCCTTCTGTCACGGTTAGAAGTTTACAGTGGTTGATCGTCCCGCTAGGCCTTATCCCTCAAGAATGATTAGCTTATTCTCGCCTAGGTGCTCGTCTAAGACTCATCTAACGGCTAACATGTTACATTTCTCTGGAAATTTGTTGGGGCTCACAACCAACGTGTCGACCAGACGGTGAACACCACTATATGAGATGTTAATGCGGCTCTTTGGGCCATATTTTTGATAAACTTACTAGACTCGAGACTGCTAGCTAATACGAGCGTGATACAGGGCTGGGAATGTTCAGTCGGCATTATAAAATGCACCCAATGATACCTAGCCAAAATGACGCACATCGCTTAGCTAGATAAATCCAATTTGGTTGGATTAATTGTAATAGGCTATAGCCTTGTATAATTTAGGAAGAAGCCTAACACGATGACTAAGCAGATACTTACCGAAACTTAAACAAAAGTAACCTTGATCTGCATCGCTAACATCCGCCACTACACTCGTTACCAAAATAAAACAAGAAACAATAAAGCAATATGAAAGATGGTGGTCAGATTATTCTTCATCTCATCAAATACAAGGAAATCCAAATCTAAGAAGCAAGTATAGATGTAGTAGAAGGAAAAGTTATGGTCAGCTTACTCCTTTCTCATCAAAGACAAGGAAGTAATATACCTGAGATGATGGCTAACAGAAAATAGAAACTATGACATATTCAAGGATAGATTGATATCTGAAAGCAAACGAAGAGCCGTGATCAAGGAGAGGAATTTTGTATATAAAAGTATCTCGCTTTTCCTTTTGAACTTCTCTCTTCAGTTCAAGATCTTCTTGTATATAGATCTAAGTATAGTTTGAATAAAACACTACTTTTACGACCCTTACATTAATGGGGTCTGTTCCTGGTGCTGTTCTCATAATTATTTTCGCTTATGGGCATACCTGTACTTTCTCTGTCATTAATACTTCAAAAAGTTTGTTGTGCATAAATGTGAAACAGGGTACAATGCTGGCTCAGATGTCGATCTTCTTTGAAATCCATTTTTGACAGTTTATTCGAACAAGATAGAATAAAACTGTTCATGAACCCCAGAAAATATAAGCATGGGTCTTGTAAATTGGTCCATAACTGGTTCTGCTAGTTCCTTCAATGCCCTGTTCGACCCACATATTCCCTTGTTTTTAATACATGTCGACATGGAAAAAATTTTGAGTATTACGGACAGACACAGTATTATGTCTGTCCGTAATACTTACAGAACTGTAAGATGCATACATGAATTCCATTTTATACAATATTGGGGTTAAAATGGGTCTGAGCAGGGCTATACAGGAGCTAGCAGGGCCTTTTCTGCAGCAATTCACAATAACCAAGCATAAATTTTCTAGCGAGTATTTGCACGCACACGATTCAATGAATTCTTTACAACAGGAAATAAGACTCTTAACCATCATCATCACACTTCACAACAAACAAACATTTATTCACATTTCAGAAACTTAATTTTTTCATATATCTTCAGAATACACTACCTCCTACTCACCAGACCGACCAGACCGATCATCAACGCCCATGTATACTCATCATCACTATTAAATAATTCAGCAGGAAACGACTATATTTTAGCCTAATTATCTTCATTATACTTGTGAGTGGAAACAAAATGAGATGAATAATCCTGAAGACAAAATATTGATTTGATTTGATTGTTTTTAAATATGAATCCACTACAGACACCTCCACAATCACCAAGATCTCATAAATATGCGAAACGTTTGGCTCGAGATAAACGTCTACAAGTGAGTTTGATACCAAAACAATTCTTTGGCACCATATCTAAACATTGTCAGGTGATAACCTTATCTCGAGAGGGTCTCTCTCATACAATATGATTGCAAAACGACTCGATATCACTAAAAGACAAGTTCAATATGCTATGAACTCTACCAAGCTCACCCCCCAAAAGCCCAGTCGGCGGACTCCTTTGCTTTCCCATGCACAAATCGATGAATTAAAAAATTTTATTACTCCCTCCCAAGAAAACCGTCAAATGTCGTACTTTGAGGTTGCGCATAAAGTCTTCCCACACCTGGGTGTGAGTGAAAAGGTCATTGGACGGGAAATGAAGAAGAGGAGTTATACTCGTCGGATCACCGCTTCGAAAGCTCCTCTTTCCCCAGAAAATATTAGAATGCGATATGAATTCGCTAGAAGCCATCTCCACTGGGAGAAAGAGGATTGGATGCGAGTACTCTGGACTGATGAGACCTGAGTAACCGATGGAAGGCACAATAGATGTTGGATCGCAAGAAAGGTCAGTCAGTACTACCTACAAATATTATCTGAAATGAAATTCTTTATCTAAGCCTTTGACTTAGCCAGATGAGCTCAACGACATCACATGTGTCGTTAGCAATCTTCGAAGGCGTATTGGATGGATCTTTTGGGGATCTTTTTTTGGGAGCGAGAAAGGGCCTTCTTTGTTTTGGGAAAGAGAATGGGGCTCAATCACCTCTGAACGCTACAGTGAGAGGATAGTACCTCTCATCCATGGCATGGTCTCATTGAGACCAGATTGAGTGGTGATGCAGGATAACGCTCTCCCCTATTCGGCGGCCCGAATGATGAGAGAGCTCAATGAAAGAAACATTTCTCCTTTCGAATGGCCACCCTTCTCCCCAGACCTAAATCTAACAGAACATGTCTGGAATATAATGAAGAATTATATTCAATATAAATATCCAGAATATCCAAACATGATTCTAGGAGGGCATCAGACATAGGAAATACGGCTCATTGTCAAAGAAGCCTGAGATAAGGCGGTAAATAAGCATGACTTGAGAAATCTTGTCGACTCAATGCCACAGATAATCAAGGCTGTATATGATGCTAGTGGTGGACATGTAAAATATTGAGAGTTTTCAATCATACGGTACTTGAATTATATCAGTTGCATAAATGTAATCAATCAATATTATGTATTTCATAATATTCATAAATCGTATTTTAAACTTTTTTCTAGGACCCTAGACAAGGATACTATTTTTTCGTCATGAACATTTCACCATATAAAATTTAGAGTTTTGACATGGATCTTTCGCTTATAGCACTAATATAGGTTAGCAAAAAGTCTATATACCCTGTAATGCCTTTTTTTAATTGACAACGATACGATTTCTATCGTAGAGACATAGAATTGAGGGAAAAAAAAAATTTTGAAGTTATATGGAAAATGCTACAGACTATTCTGCTATACATAAAAAAATTAATATACAAATACGCATGATATCCTCCAAAAACCGACGAATATACCTTTGATATGGTGTTATGTGTTCCCCCATTTGCATCGATTACCACGTTACATCTTGCAGGTCTGACTTTGAATCAGATTACTAAGATCTTCCTTCAATGGTTATTGAATCCCAGGTCGAATTCATCATCTCACGCAACTCACGTTATGGATACTTGCTACCTAATTTTATTCTCAGGGTAGCTGAAGAAATCTTTTCATAAAATGCCACAGATTCTCTCGATCAGATTTAAGTTCCGAGAGAATGATGGCTCAAGAGACGGACATCTGAAATATTCGATGAGACTGGACTTATCATGGGCATACTATCAGGTGCCAAGGTAGTGACTGACAACCTCTGAGAGACATTTCAAGCCTCGCACGAAACAGCCGGGCAACCTGGAATAGGTTACAGTAGTCATGAGTATATGTGCGACTGGTTTGGTGATCCTCTCGTACATAATTGTCAAAGGTAATTCTCACCTCCTTCCTTGATACGAAAACGATAAATTCCCCGAGAGATTGGCGAATCCACACAAGCATAAATAGTTTGATAATTAATGAAACTGTTCTATGAGAGTTACCACTCAATGTCTTTCGAGTATCACTGTAAACAGAGTCATGTTATCGAGCTCTATTTGCCTGCTCACTCGTTCCATTTTCTAGCTGATTCATGCTCTAATATTCCCACTGCGCATGGGCTCCATCTGTTACGAGAGTGATTCGTAGTTAGGTATTGCCTGCGTTAGTACGAGGTTGCATGTTCAAAAGGGGTAATAAATATACCTACCTGGTGCTGGGAGTATCAAAACGCCTTTTTAAGTGAAAAAAAGGGGAAATATATTATCTTGTAATTAGTAATCAGTAGTTGAGCCGGAACTTTTTACTTCAATAGATTTAGATAATAAACTTATTTTTCTGGAATTGCTCTGGTGTAACCAACACCATCATATGGTGAAAAAAAAAAAAACAGGCAAGTACTGCAGTACTCAACAAAATAGCTCCTTTGAAGTTGTAAGCTCCCCCAAAAGATAGCGAACTTACACCAAATATTCACTCAAAAACAAGGATGCCCATCAGAGTTTTGGCATCAGGCTATCATTGAGCTTGAATCCGCCGGATGAGCCTGATGAGCAAGACTACGTCGAAAGCTCCCTGTAAACCCAGAGATTCAAATGTCAAGTCCCATATCTGAGCACCTGCCTCTTCAATTTCATCGTGAAGGATACAGGATACCTGATAATTTGCTGAGCGATTTGGCAGCGCCCTGAACTGATCCTCATTGATTAAACACCACAAAACAGAAAATTAGAGTTTTCGGTTTTTTTTCAACCAGTCTCTCCGGCCCTTTCTTTTTCTAGACAAGAAAAAAAAGTTATTGGACTATACTCTTTAAGAGTCGAAGGTTTCCACCCGAGTTTGGAAAGAAATACAGCTTCCGCCAGTTTGAATAGCGATGAATAAAATCCAGGTCGTATGCATGCTCGGAAGAGCTGAGTGACATGGAATTTTATGCTCTCCGAATAAGCAATGAAGATCTCCACCGATATCATGTCAACAACTTGACTAGTATTGCCACGACCGATGGTGCAGATCCGCACTTTTATTTCCGAAATATCTTTCATTCATGAAAAAATAGCGCTTCCTGTAAGGGAAAATTATGGCAGATCGTTGGATCCACCGTGTCTAGATAATAAGATGCCAAGTAATATCATCACACACTCAGCTAGCTTAGTCTGTCATGAATCGTTCTTCGTACTAGAGCGGAGTGAGTAATCTGTTTTATCGTAGGACTACCAGTCACATCAACTTGAATGAAATTTAAAATTAACTGCATTGAATCCACTGTCTTTTTCCGTTTTTCTTTCATGAATAAATAAATCGTAGCTCTTAGATCTTGACGCGCTGAGCACTTTCAGCGTCGATGGTAGCGGTTCAATTATCTTGTCGGGCTGACTTGCATTCCAGATTCCATCAGGGGTACTTTGGGCGAAGATTCAATATGATTTTGACAGGATAACATGCCGTAAATCTGTAGGTGTTCGCTAGTCATGCACTCCTTGTATTCTATCCAAACAGGAGACTCGCCGATATTTATCCACAACAGATCCGGAGTGTTTGAATCATGGTGAGTGGGGTCTCTAACTGTAATTTACGGCATGTTGTATTGCTCAGCCAATATTTCAATCTTATCGCCCTGATCATAAGTGTCTATTGCATGAGGTTGCTGAGCTAAGTGTAACGAGTTAAAATTTCTTACAGTCACATATTTCGAGACAGAAGTCCATCTAAAGTGTGGCCGAACTGTCAATGGACTATTTGGTGCTTTGTAGATAGTTAGAAGCGCCGTTCCATTCACGATTACCTAAAAATAGTTAACAGTAAATCTAAATATAGAAAACCTTTGCGCTGCAAGAACCTGACAAAGATGTTTTCGTGTGTAGGCTACTACTCGAGGCTGGACGTTAACATCACCCGAATGTATATGGAGATCAAGATAAAGATAAGATTTGGTCTATCACGACCACAAAGGTTCTTGAATACGCACTACATCTAAACGCAACTCACAGTCTCGATCTAGTGCGATGTCATGCGTAGTGACTAATCTTCCAAAATTTATTAACATAAGGCTGATAAAATTGGAAGAGAGAAGGCGGTCCATTATGGCGCCCTTCATTAGCGCGCTGCATCTTCCATCGAGATTTCGACAGATAAAGTTGCAATAATACCATTTAATGAGGCTTAGGATAGGGGAGCATTTTGGCCAGTCTTCAGTTTGTATTGCTGCTGATGCTTGTTCTTCCACGGCTTTTTCTCTCAACACCCAATGTCAGGCACCCTCAGCTCCAAGCCTCGCGGTATAAATTATTTGATGGTTAGTGATGGGTCTGCTGCGAGTAGATTTAGCAACATATCTGCGGCTGACGGGCCGGTGTTGACCTTCACATTTATTGCACTTTGTCATAGTTAAGCACTTTTCTTAGGGGTGTATCGTGGAGCCGTAGTTCCCGCATGATGGAGCTATTGAGCAGGCTTTAGGATAGTGGTACCCATTGCAACACTTGCAGAAATTTATGGGTTATTGCTTCGTATATACTCTTACACTTCCGGTTTCATCGAAGACTCTAAATCTAGTACGAGGAGCTTTTTAAAAATAATGCCATCCATATCCTATGTGAAGCTTCAGGGTGATTGCCACCAAATAGTTTGAGATTAGATAGGTGTATTAACGACAATCACCCTACTTTATTGTAGAGCAGTTCTTCAGTTACTTTCACACGGCCTTCGAGGGTTCAAATTGAGATAAAGACAATGGGGATCTGTACAAATGAAAGTATGGATGATAAATTTTGAGCTGGCTCGAGTGTTACGTCGGAGAGAAAGATTCTCCCTACAGCTTTTAGAATTGTCTCTCTTGTGTATGCGATGTAAGGGACTCATGAAAAGACCCGATCTTAGCGGTTTAATAAGGCCAATTGAGGTTGAGGTTGAGGAAGCCGAAAGTCGTTTCACAAAAATTTATCTAATTCATGAAGGTGATAATTTCCTCCATTCGTGCTCTTGAAGAAGGCGGAGGAGAAACAGCCTTTTGTCATTGATAGTAGAAGAGAAATTTTTTTTTTTTTTTTCCGTGAGAATTTCAACTCTGAAGGGTGTCGGAAACACGTTGTTGATTATGATCAACAGACTGTAAAAGATTTTCATGATATTCAAACTGTGAGCCGTTGGATATAGACAAACTCACTTTTTTCTGTCCATCGCGAGCAACAGTTGACCCATACTCTTTTGAACTACCTGACTTTTTTTTTTTTTTTTTTTTTGTAGGCATCTTATCAGCCACTGGATTCCTGCGAGTTGGGAACGGTTTCTGTCTATCAAGAGAG
>JAHYSP010011111.1:0-16121 GCA_019455505.1 Pleochaeta shiraiana | reverse complement strand
TAGATCTTTTATATTTTTAAACTTTCCCCTTTGAGCCCCCCCCCCTCACAAGCAAATATTTCCAGTATATCCTTCGTAATGGGACAATAGGGCGATTGCCCCGTACAATTTTGGGAGAGTATGATCTTTTTTTTTCCGGTTTTCGAGAGAAAACCCACGTTCGCCGTCTTGATTACCTGAGGGTGGGACCCCAGTTGTATGTACCTATTGAAAAGCTTATTGATATATCTGCCTCAGACAGTCCAAGCTTTGCTAAGAGTAGCGGCAGCCAGTTCGTCCTGGAGAGGTTGAGGCTACTTAGCAAGTTGCCTTGATGGCCTCCATGTTTGAGATTCCTGGCCAGGGTATTTCTCGTATTAGTACCGTAGGTGTATCAGGTGAAATATCTTCTGTTTCCAGGTGGCAGCATGGCAATTTTCTTTGAACAAGACGGGCCTTTGCTAGCGAATCGTAAATAACGACTACAAGATGATTAACTAAAAATGAGATGGCGACAACGATATAAATAGAAATGACATTATGTTAAAAATAGAAATGAGGTATTTTTCGGGCAGAAACCTTATATTATTCCCCTTTATTTCCAGGCTGTGGGGTCCTCTGAGCGAGGTGCATTAAGGTTTTACATTATGGAAATCTCTTGGAGATTTTCGAAAATTATCGAGATGTTCATAAGGTTCCCATGTACCTTATTTTGACTAATCCGGGAATCCAGTATTACTTCCAATTCATGAACTTCGTGACCAGATGGGGCAATTTGAAGTGTCTCTAGGACTGCAAATGTTGAGATGAGTATTCAATATAAGCAGGGCGAAGTAAGCTAACATGAAAGTTATTGTCGATTCTGAACTGAAAAGTTAAATCGAGCTTCGCAAAAATGGGAGTTTTCATAGCCGTGATCTGCCATGAGCCTGCGCGAACGTGATCGAGTTTTGTGGATGGTTTAGCTAAAGCCAAATTTTTTAAAAATAAGTTAACCATATCTCCGGCTTGATATCTAGGTGCTGGGAAGGGGTCTCTCGTTTGAATATGTTGACAGATAGGCTTTTGTGAGTGTTATATGTTCCGCATAGTGTTTAACCAAACTCTCCATGCGTTTGAGAAATTCTGGTGTGTCACGGGACTCAGAATTTTCCGACTAAGTAATAAAGCTCATCCGGGGATGATGTCCGAAACTGGGGAAAAAGGCTATACTCCTGTAGATGCATTTACGTTGTTGTTACAGCAAATTTTACTAGTGTTAGGTATTTCACCTAATCATCTTGGTGATAATTAAAATAATGGCGTAAATATTCTTCAAGTGTTTTATTAGCCCTATCTATTTGTCTGTCTGTTTCAGGATGATATGACGTAGAGAGTTTATGTGTTATTCTAAGCCGAGAACAAAATTTTTTCCTAGTTTTGTCTGTAAAAGCCCGGCCTTGGTCTGAAACGATAAATTCTGGAAGACCAGCAAAGCGAACGACGTGTATGATTAAGGCTTCTGCTGTGTATTGCGCAGTGGTCCATTCCGTGGCTATAATCCATACTCGCTTGGTAAGTCGGACTAACACCTGAAGGATATGGCGGTATGAAAAGTCACAAACTTTTCATGTTGGTAGAGGTCCGATGTAGTCGAGAGTGAGATGACGGGATTATGCATGTGGGGCTGGGAGTGGTTTAAGGAACCCATATGGTTTTTAGCTTGAAGGATTGTTTCTCTGGCAACTTTAAAAGCCTCGAGCATATTTTATTATGTTCTTATGGAATCCAGGCTATAATTATTGACGACTTACCATAAAATAAAGCGCAGCTGCTATACGGTGTCCGTAAAGAGAAGATTCATGAAGCTCTTTTAAGATTATCTAACGAAGTACTTTAGCTACATATTCTTTTCCATATAGACTGAAAGAATATTTTGTGAGTGTACAATTTAAAAGCTCGAGGTCTGTTAATGTTATTCTTGGATTTTCTAAAGCTGATCGTATTTCCTGGCAGTATTTGTCTTATCTACAATTTTTACCCCAGTTATCCAAGGATATACCTAATGGAATACTACCTTCAGAGACATGGCCACATCAAACAGTTTGGTTAGGTTTTATTAACGTTTGATATTGGTGTTGGTTCCGTTTGTCGACGCTCTCTATGGGTCGATCAAAATGAATTCGAGTCAAGGCATCCGATTTCCCCTAGTGTTTTCCTGGTCGGAATACTATTTTAAAGTCGAACTCGGCAAGCAATTCGTTCCAGCGTGCTTGTCTTCTATTTAAATTTTTGGTGGTGGTAAAATGTTCGAGATTTTTATGGTCTGTGAGAACTAACGTCGATATTTCTACAGATCCAAGTTCAGCAGTCCAAGTTTCAAAGGCATTTACAATAGCTGACAATTTAATGTCAAAAATCTCGTAGTTGCACTCGACTGGAATCCTCTTTTTGGATATAGAGGCAACTGGTCAGAGAATTCCTACTTTGTCATACTGAAAAAGTACCGCCGCTATTAAAAAATCCGGAGCATCGGTTTCTAGAACTGTAAGAAGCGTGGGGTCAAATTAAGCGAGCATGGTTCCCCCATAGAATGATTGCTTAATCTTAAGGAAAGACGATTCACAGGTATCACTCCAGGTAAATGGAACGTCCTTTTTTGTAAAATTAGTGAGAGGGGTTGCTAGTCTTGAAAGTTCTGGGATAAATCTGCGGTAAAAGTTTGCAAAGCCTAAAAACCCTTGTATATCTCGCACGAAGCAAGGAGTTGGTCACTCTTGCACACACAGAACTTTTTTGGGATCCATATGTATACCTTTAGTTGAAACAATAAGACCGAGGAAGGTAACTTGTGTGGTCTCGAAGGCACATTTTTCGATGTTAGCCTGTAACCCATGCTCACGAAGGCGTTGCAAGACGATTTTGGCATATTTTCTATGGTCCGTTAATTTTTTTAAGTAAATTATAATTTCATCCATATACGCAGAGCAAAAATTGTCCAGGAGTCCCCATAACGCATGATTTATGTAGGCTTGAAATGAGGCGGGACCATTGTGTAGCCCGAAAGGTAGCACAACAGGTTCAAAAAGTTCGTATCGACAGGTAAAGGCAGCTTTCCATTCATCTCCCTCTTTAATACGGAGTTTATTCAAAGCTGATATTATATTTTCGTGTAATATTTGGCGCGAGAGGGCTGGCTAAGAGTTTCCGCTATAAAGGGTGTTAAAGATATAAAAAGAGTTGATATGTATTTTAATCTATATATTTCTATATCTATTGTTTATTTACATTGAGAATATTCTTGTTATTTTTTAATGCCAAGGCGCTAACACAGTGCCTGCAATACATGAATGACTAATCAGCTTTAGTGCTGATCATCAACAAAGGGTAACGAGTATCTATTCTTGATTGTAATTGAGTTTAATCCCCTATAATCGATGCAAAATCGGAAAATACCATTAGGCTTTTCAATGAAAAGTACTGGTGCTGCAGCTGGAGAGCGAGAAACACGGATGAATCCCTTGTGTCAGAAGCGGCATGTAGACAGCGAGACAAAGACAAGGCTTGAACAACGGTGTTCAGGCTAAAGGGTGTCATCCTACATTATGCCAGAGATAGATGCATAACCACTCGGCCAAAAGGCCAGACCAGAATCATAGAACAACCTTTGGTCTAGCTCTGACACTATCTTATCCACTAATGTGTATTCAGTCCTGGCTAATTAAGCAATCAAGAATAAGCTTACGGAGGTTGCGCATATATATATATATGGAAATAACCCAAAATCATAGTGTTCTATGATTCTGGTCTGGCCTTTTGGCCGAGTGCTCATGTATATATCTCTGGCATAATTTAGGATGGGACTCTTTAGCCTGAACACCCTTGTCCAAGCCTTGTATTTGTATCGCTGTCTACATGCCGCTTCTAACACCTTGTCCAGTTCTTGATTAAGATAGTCTCGGAAAGTATTGAGCTCATGATGATTCATTGAATAGGGCCGCAACGCTGGGGGATGTGCGTTAGACTGCTGATTAATAGATTGATCCAAGGGTCGATGAGGTGGTAGTTGTTTTTCTTGGTCACGATTGAATACGTCAATAAATTCATGATAATGAGGAGTTAAGTGTTCTTTAGTGTTTGTATCTTTTTACAGTAGCTTAGGCATTCTATCTATCGGTGTTTCGAGAGATGACTTCGTGATTTCATTAGATAAGAGGTCGAGGTCACAGAGGCTGAGGGCAGAGTTGAAATTTTCCGACCGATGAGCCAGCATTGCAAAAGTAGATGCTGGGATCAAACTTGGCTGTTGAGAGGAGGGTTGATGATGACTCTAAGCGATATGATTTACTGAGACAGATTTTGAGGTTCTCGAATTAAAAAAGGGATTGATAGTTTCAAACTTGCAACAAGCTTTTTCTAAACAGTTTTCGCCGAAAGTGAGTGTTCTCCTTCCTATCTACATACGGAGCATGTCTGTCTATCCTTGGAAGGCCCAAGAACAAGTCTTGTTTACAGGGAGTATCACATAGGCTGTTGTGATTTCGTGTTAAAGGACAAGAGTCTAACGGACGTCGCACGTAGCTATGCTACTAAAATATTATATTTTTCTATGTATAGCTACTTTCGTACGATGGTTAGTATATACACAAGTTATCTACTCTTAGTGATCTCTAGCTCTCTACCTTTCCTAGTGCAATTTTCCGAGTGATTTGAAAATTCGAGATCACTTGCTTTTCCCACACCCTAGTGTTATTAGTGAGTGATTTGCAATTCGAATCATTTGTGACTAATCATCACTAGACCAATGCTGGAAACTAAATCACGAGCTTGAACCGGAACGAACCAGCATCACTAGAGCGGGCATAGCCCATAAAATTTCGGCATGCCCGCTTAGGTTCAGTGGGAAAAATACCTTGTGGGTTATTTGGGCTCCTTGCTTTCCATCAAATCCGAAGATATTAATAGGGCGCAATAATTTATATGGAATTAGGTTAAAAGTTTCACAAAGGGATTTTGAAATGAGCGCATTTCCTGAAACGCCAGTGTCAACAAGAGCAATTATAAGTATATTATGAATTTTTGAATTTATATACATGTGACGTGAACTTGATTTGTCCTCTGAACTGACTTGTCCTACTAATAAAGACTTCAACAGGCGACTTACTGCTGGAGTTAGTGTTTTAATTCCTCCATTTGACCAGTCGTTTCAATGATTATGGCGGACGCAAGGATGCGGGAACCTAAAGGGCAAGTTTTTGCAATATGTCCTGGCTTATTGCACCAAACATATCGTCCCAAAGTCTGATGTGCATCCTTGGATTGTAGGGTAAAGCGTCTGTCGGTGCCTTTTTGTCTTGATCCGTATCCAGATCTATTGCCGATCCTCCTTGAGAGACGGTTAGCTCAGGGTTGAGTGGCTTCCAGGCGTCGCCAGTGAGGTACTCGGTGCTTTATAAATTTAGGCGGGTTAAAAAATTGAGGATTGCTGGGTTTGCACGCTTGGGAAGTTTGTCTTGAACTCATTGACACGGGCATCTTTAATCCTCAGGTAGACCACCAACTCGTCATAGTCTTCTGGAGCATCCGAAGCAGAAAGTAGAATCTCGGAAAGTTTCTCGGAAAGACGTAGCTCCAACATCTTCTTCCAGGCGATCTTTTCCACATTGGCATTGGTGAAGTCAATCATGTTATCGTGTAACACAGTTATGAAATCATGAAATCTCATATTCCCTTGCTTCAATTTTTCAACCGCGCGGTTGACTTTACCTTCTCGGCAGGGATCATCGCATTCTCGTTTGAGAGCCGTTGAGAATTCGGTTATAGTTGTGATTTCTGGTTTAACTGATGGGTCTTCACGTCATCGCAACTGGGACCTCATCTTAATCATAGCTTCTATCCCCAGACATTGATATGCATAACGGACATTGGATATTTCGGCCGGGAAAGAATGACTTTCGTTGTTCAATTGATTGGATAGTTGCGAACAGAAAGGGCGTAGATTACTCGGACATCTATCGTATAAGGCGATTGGAGGGACGGTGAGTCACACCAGGTGAATAGAAATAATCGTCCGAGAAGGAGGCGGAGATGGTTTCTGGGCATTGAACAGAGCTGTTACTCGGACGGAATCAACTTATATAGCCTTATTTTTGGCTCCAGGGACCTGGAGATGGTAGGGAGTGCTCCAGAGTTCCGCAGTAAGGAAATTTAAAGACGATGTTGGGTTTGTAGGCCTGGAGAGACCTTGATCTATTGGTGGGTTCGAGGTAATTTGGATGCCTTGTATGTTGTTGTTCCCTGTATCAGCCATTTCAGAATCTGTAAGACTAAAGAGTTATCGGTAGTTTTTGAATAAGCAAGAGTATCTGGTGAATCAGATACCCTATAACTCATATAGTTCCGACGCTTAGTAATGTCAGAGTGTCAAGCTGAGTAGATGGACCATGGGATGATTCTGAGAGATGAGAGTGAGAATTGTGGATACTGAAGAGAACTAAAAGATAATGATGGGTTCTGAAAGATACTGATACTGAAGGATGCTGTATGTCTGAACTAATGGTTTTCTAAAGGTGATGTTCATGACAAAAGACTAAGCGTGAAGAGCTCTATCTACTGGGCATCTTTCTCCTTATTTAAGTCTTTTCCCTTTTCGATAGTTCCCACCACTACTATCTTACTCTCGTCATCGAGAACATAAATAGAATACATTCACGGGCTATCAATAAAGACTTCAAGATGATTAACTAGAAATGGGATGACGACAACGATGTAAATAGAGATGACATAATTTTAAAAATAGAAATGAGGTATTGTTCGGACAGAAACCTTACATTGACAATCCATCAGCTACCTGACGTGCCGCTTTTATCCACTAAACTTCAGTAACTGCTTTACGAATAGTATTTTCGCGTACTTTAATTGATGGAGATGGTGATGACAAGTCTGTAAGGCGAGGATAAGTTAAGAAGACTAGCAGATTTGGTACCATTCCTTGAGGACCGGCCGTTTCGTTGACGGCTTTAACCACCATTTGAAGCGTGAAGTCAAGATTAACGGATGTCCCAAGATCTGCCACAATAACTTCATATGCACGTTTAAGCATAGGGTGATATTTTTTTATCTTGCCAATTGAGTTATGTGCTTCGACGGGGACGTCTTCAACTTTTATAGTCATTGACTGAGCGTTTGCACGAAACTCCACTACAGTGAAATTTGTACCAGCATCTGTGACGATCACATCTAGTGGTCCCACGTACATATCAATCCACATTGAACGAAGTGTATCCCATGCAGATTTGGTAGTCATACTTTTCAAAAATCGAGCTGCCTGGAAAGCCGTAGCCTCATCGATAGCGCGGAGGGCTGGTTTGCTGTTAATCTATATTATACCGATGATTTCTCGATAATTCAGTTCTAGGTCATCGTATAAGGTGAAACGAAAACGACCAGGAGCTCCGCCATGTAACTGGCATTGGTGGCAATATTTTGAGATTTTTGAGATTGCTTCAAGTTCCAAATTATCATATCCAGTACGAGTGAGGACTTTGTACAACCACTCCGCCGCTGAGTGACCAAATCGACGGTGTAACTGTCGCAATTCTGTCTCCGTCATGTGACACCAGACAATTGATTTTTCTAGGTTTCCTATAAGGTGCCTGGGGTGGCCCCATTTGCGAACGATAGAGCACTTTTTGTTTTCATGGACTAAAAAATTCTCGATGTTTTTCAAATATATACCATATCGATCCATGTCAGATAAGCAAAGTAAAAAAGGAGTATTCGTTGGCATAGCTGAAAAATAGATCGCATTGAATGGAGTTTTGACGCCAACTGTGCCAAGAGAGAGAGTTTCTGGATTATCATCAAAGCGAACCGAATGTTGTGCTGCTGTGGATGTGTTAGCTTTGATATCTGGTAGTCTCTTTTGTAATGCTTTAACTTGATTTTCACCAGCGGTTCAAATGCCAGCAGCACCGGTGTCGGGCATAATACCCTGAAAGACATCGTATCGACTTTTAAATTGAAATAAATGAGAGGGTCCGTTAGTTTCTATATTTTATGGGTCGGTACTCGTCAGGGCATGCATAACATATTGGTTATTGAGAAAACCGGTGGTTACGTGCCCGTTTATAGTACCACATGTCGTGTGGAATTGGCCAGACTGTTTGAAACTAGAAGTGTCAGATGTTCTTGCGAGCCAGGTCTGAAAATATTTAATATCAGAATTATTGTCCAAATAACCTTCTGCATCAATCCCTTCTTAGTTGATAAGAAACGTTTCTAAGTCTTCATTGATCCCCATATCTTGTACATAGGAGCTCCACTCGCTGCGCCGTTGCTTACGCTCTTCTGGATAGTGTCGTGTTGACCAACACTTGAGCTTACCCCACACAAATCATTTCTGTTGTCTCTCACTGCGTCCATTGTTTCTTTGAGAACTATTGCGGGAGAAATTGTCACCTTGGTAACTGCCACGACCGCGTGAACGACCATTATTCATATATTTGCGATCGACGTATTAATGATCCATTTAGCCACTATTCTGGTTAATAGTTAAGTTGTTAAATGTTTTGGGTAAGTTATTATGTGTTCTCATTCACATGCCAACAGCACTTCGCAGATCGGATGCTACACCTTCAAAAGTTGATGCAGGGCGTACTATTACAACAGAACAAAATTCAACTCCTTGGAATACGCTGATTAGTTAGCCCCGAAGACTGTGGTTATACTTGTAGTTATGCACAAGTCCTTGCTGAACTTTCTGTAGCTTTTCGATGACTATTTCTAGACATTTAGACAATTTTTTCTCTAGATGCGCTTCTACCGTAATTTCTAGCATTGTTGAAAGCCACTCCACGAGGTAGACTTGTTAGTTTTCAGGTGTGTGAAAGTAAGACTGTGTCTTGTCAATCATTAAATAAAAGCTGTAATTCTGACGTGCCAAGTGTTGATAATAGAAGTCTTGGGCTTTATCTTTCAGCATTGTAGAATACGCCATACCATACAGATCAGCAGTAACCCCAACTTTATCACACATATCGTAAAATATTCGAAGTTTGACATCCAATACATCGTAAAATCCAGCACCAAATTTATTCCCAGAGTCGTAATAGAGCTTACTAAGATTCGTCAAAATTCTTGTCTTGTTGACACTTGCTTGCAGTTGAGAGTAGTTATTTGTATGAGCAGTGTAATCTTGAGTTCAGGAATTATTTTTTGATTAGTCAATATGTAGGGAAGATTCGGATTTGAGAGTAGGAGGGTTTATAGGAGTTGATTCTCATTTGGAAGCCGAAGTTGATTGTGATACTTCCTGGAGACGATCTTGTAGTTTAAATTCTCGCTGGCCATCAAAATTGAGATTATAACGTCGTGACTTGAAATCAGTACCTTTTTCCAATTAACATTCCAGTTCTTTACATTGCCAGTTAGGACATTCATCGCACATATGTAGTCGAGCCAGTCGATCCGAAATTTGACCTCGACCGCCTATGTAAACACCGCTATTTTTCAGTATTCTTTAAGTTCTCTACAAATATTCTTATTGGCAATCTTAAAAATGTTGACGGTCCATCCATAAAAATCTTCCATAAATTCATTTAATAAGGCCTTGTCGAACTTTTTGCTTGATTTATAGAATTCGAGGCAATCAACGATATAGATATTTACGTGTTCAGGTGTTATAATTTCATCTTCTTGTAAGTTGATCTATTCATCGCTTAGTTAAAGGTCGATAGCAGCTGCCACCCACGCTTTGTTTCGGAGGCTGGCCATGTCGACGTGTTTTAGGATTTGGAATGGGTAAAGAGAAAAGCGCTTTTTTAGTCTTATATTTTCGGAATGAGACTTGAAAAATCTAGTTGATATGGTAGATGTAGGCAAAAGAAACAAACTGTCAAGGAATTGGGACCAATTGGTTGTCACCCCTTTCTTGAAGATTGTAATGTCCTCAAAATATTCGTCACCTGACCGCAGACTTCACTCTTATTCGTAGGCAATGAAATTTATAAATCCAAAGCACCGCTTCTTTGCCTCGTGTGAGTTTGACCGCCTCAACAAATACCCTAATGAAATACCTTGCTGTTCTGTGGTTGTCTGACTGAATTTGTCAATTCAACCACTGATCAGTATTGGTTTGACAAAGGGTCATACACTTAAAGCCAATTAAATAGTTAATTTACTTAAGCTATGAGAGGTGCTACAGTACTTGATGGTAAAGGTTCTGTATAATTTATTCTTTTTTTCTTCTATTCTCCTAACCTTGAGCAAAGCTATGAACGTTATCTGTTAAATTCGGATAATAGTTTACCCGGTGTACTGGATCTATACATTCAAAGACTACCATAATATCCATAGTAAGAATATTGATTACAAAAGACTTGGTTTTTAGTTGTATAGGAGATCTCTTTCTCGTATCTTGCTGATCTTCACTTCATGATTTTCTTTGCACAGAGCTCTGAGTGTAGTTAAATAAAACTATCCTTTAAGATCGTTACATTGACATGTCTTAACAATTACGCGGTGGCGTTGGCAGCTTTGAGGAATGTAACCCAGTTGGATCTACCACGTCCATTAGGCTCTTCGTTCTGGGAGCGTCGGATCTAGATAATGTGCTGGATTGGGGCGACATAATTACTTGCAGCTAATTCCTGTTGAATAAGACCATCCATGGGGTCATACAAGCCATAAATCCTCGTATTATCTATGGTATTGGTTCGATGACTAATGTGGTCCATGATTCCTGCCGCTCAATAGTGGCGACCGCAAATCTCTATTCGATCGTGGTTTTATTTGGAAGCAAGTCGGCTGCTTTAGCGAGTGTCTGTGTTAGGATTGCAACTCCAGATGGAACGTTCCAAATATCAGATACATGAATTTTATCTGGTAAGAGTTGATGAATTTTCTAGAGACGCTCCAAAGGTCTCATCTTCCAAACTTCATGTTTTTGGACCAAGGCGGATAACTACTTGTTGACTTTCTTTCCTCTGTCTCAGAAGTGAGGATACTTTATATTTCTGATTTTTAAGTGGTTTTAGCTGATTATGGTCATATCCCGTAGCTTTCTCGGCCCATGAATCTCTTGAGCTGTATTTATTTGAGCTGGAAACACCCTGTATGCTGGCGTAGACTCGATCTCTTCTCAATTCTCGAGATGATCCATCTGCTATGAGCTCCAGAAAATCTATGTTTAAAATATAATCAATGTAGTTTTAGGAATTGATCAATAGATTTATTAATAAATTAAGCGAGTGGTACTGTGTTCAGCCAGCCTCGCTAGTTAAATGGAGTCACATGACCATCAATGTGTTTTTAACTAATCATCAAGAGGCTGAATGATTGTTTAGTTCAATGTGGAATTGAAATGGAATTCTTTGAGATAATCCTCCTAGAAGCAGTACCAATACATAAGACTTTTCAAGCTGGATACTGTTGGAATTTGCAGGTGGGAACTCAGAGGCTGAGCTTTACCAGCCACTGAAATGTACCATCCTAGTAAATAGCAGGTGGGAACTCAAGGGATAATTCTACCAGCCCTTGATACGTACCATCCTAGTAACTACAGAGTAAGGGAACTCAGAAGTACTAATACTTCTGAGATGTACCACTGTGAATAATATCAATAATTAATGAATAACTTTTCTATCTTGAATTAATTTCTATATACTGTTACTTGCTTCCACGTGATATCAACCAATTGTTTAACAACATTGTCGTATCTTCTGTGACGGCTAGTAAACCGATGGAGGCCTGTAGCCTACGCTAGTCAGCGCAGGCTCTTCCATATCCTCAGAAGAGATGGACCCCATGTCTATCATATGTAAGTTCTGTGTTGTCGGAAAAGATTAAGGTTTGAGGGTCGGGCTCTCGGTAAAGAAAAGGGAGTAAGTCCAAAGTTGCCTTTCGGTAACTTAACTCATTGAGTTTTCAACTCAATGTCATACATTCCCGATTACCTTAAATTGCCTTCCAAACCTCAACTAAGAAGACGTGGTTTGCTAAAGAGTTAAATGGTGTAAAGGAGGGAAGAAATGTATAAGTATCTGTGTTTACCACTATAGTTAGATCCTAATGATTAAATTATTACAATACCATCATTTACTTAAACGCTCTATGCTTTGATACTTGATTTGTGACATCTTCCCAGCATCCAAATATATACCTAGTACATTTTTTACAGCACTTGTCTATTTATGAGATTTACCAAAGGGTTAAGTTTGGATAATAATAGATTATTGTATGGTGTAAGGTATTAGTTTCTGGATGCGAGTGTTTGGTCGTGGGTATACACGACAGCGTTGGCACTGAAGTTCTCCTTTTTTTATAAGTTATAAATTTAGTAAACTATCTTTAGATATAATCAAGTTTAGAATTTAATCTTCATTTTATATTATGAAATATACTAGACTAGAAACTAGATATTTTTCTAAATATTGGAGGAGTTATCTCCCATCGATAAAGCAATCAAATTCAATTTACCAATTATTTCCAACAGAAAGGGGGGTTTGTTCTTGAGTTAATATGTCGACCAGAACCTGAGTAGTAGTTCGGACTCGAAAAATATCACACACTTTTTTTGAGCAGTAGTTGGCAATATCTTTAGATGTCACCAAGGACTCTGGGTCTTCATGATTTAGTATTGCTGCAATCTTCTGAGGCTGGACGAACAAAACAAGGCAACTCGGAGCTTCATTCTTGGATTCGACGCATTGGGACTGAGCTTTTGAGTGGCTAATCATTTCAATATCATGACATGCATCGTGTGTATGATAAGATTGTATCACACTCAGACGCCACTTTCCATATTTGGCTGACGCATGATTTGATAGACTGTACTTAAAGTCAATAAGTCTAGATGATGTGTTATTGCGTATGTCTTGGCTTGTCTTTTGATTTCAGTATCTTCTATGAATGCCGGCTTTAATTGAAGCCAAGAGATATCAAACAAAGTATTAACATACCATATTACCTACTTGATACTCGAAACTGGTTTTTTATTTAGTATGTGTAACAGTCAAATAGAAAAAGTAGTAAGCATTCTAATAAGTGATGGTAATCAATAATCTAACTATGGAGAACTAACATATAGAAAGTACATGTAATTATACACATTGTTAGGCCATCGATTATACCACGCCCAGAGGCTATCGAGATACTACTAGAAGTTTCCGTTGAATTCCTTATGGCCACTGCAGTACTAGAAATTTCCATTTGGCTTCGTAGAATATTCTCAAACTAATTTTTCCTTACCATAAACTATCGTGGAATTGTAGAACTAAGTGGATTGTTCTGGTAGGTTTCAAAGTTATATTTAGGAAATAACCGAGAGTCTGGTAGACAGGGGTATTAGCGCAGCCTGTGCTGTATATCGTAGGCTACAGGCATCTATCGGCTAACTAGCCGTGACAGCCTGAAACTAACTCAATATTTTGTTAGTAAATCATCAAAGCTAAAGTTTGGGCACTCAAATAAAATGATGTGGTGAATAAATGTGGAAGATATATCTGGATGGGGAATATTCACAGAGATCAAATAAAGGTAGTTTTGAGGAAACTATAGAAAGAGATGCAATTAGAATTCAAATGAGGATAAAACTAATGATGATGATGATGACCGTTATTGTTCGAATTTTTTCCCCTATCTTCCGGAACACCTGCCCTTATCTATACATAATATTCTATAGTCTATAATTGCTTCATATACCTAAAGAATTCATATATCACAACTATTCTGTCGTGAGATGATTCCACATGATGACTGGTTGGACTAATAGAGTCATACTAAAACTCGGTTCATCCCTTGATAGTCAAGTGAAATGATAGAGATATAATACTACTTGATCTATCCTTTGAATCCATTGTGATATATTATTATTCGATTTATCTCCTAATAATTAGATGAGACGGCGAGTGGTGGGTACTTGTGACTTTAATGATAAGACCCTTACATTTTGATATAAATATACCCTAAAAATTGATATCAGTAATGCTAACAAGCCTAACTTGATATATCACAAAGAAAATAAAGAAAAATATGTCCTGGTGAAATGTAATAGCCGCTCAAAGTGTTGGAAAAATGTCACCCTTTCACAAGTCTAGGTTCTAGCATGAGTTTTCACGTGACCATATGTTGATACTCACCGGAATGAAATAACTTCATTTTGGCTTTTAAATGAGCTATTTGACATCCAAATATCTCAATTAGTTGCTGTATTGTATTTGAGTAAAAATTGAAATATTTCGAGGGAGTCCTCTTTTGTCACATTGCTGTATTACTCGCGTCTCCACGCCAGTTAGCTAGTCTCATTCAGGTAAAGCGTACGTCTCTGAGCTAATGTGAAATAAGCGAGTTATCCTTACTTCAGTACAAAAAAATGTAAATCGTGACATAATGTCTAATCAAATATCGCCCCGAAAATGTGGTAGGCTCAAATGCTCTATTTATGAACGCCCTCTTTTAACCCCTCTGATTGATATCTCTTAGGTATCTTAGGCTGCACTGGATCTGTCGGCCAGAGATTTATTCTTCTCCTGGCTAACCATCCATTTCTTACACTTCACGCGCTGGGCGCCTCAGCCAGGTCAGCTGGTAAGAAATATAAAGATGCCGTTAAGTGGAAACAGGCAGTACCCATGGGCTATCACGCCGAGAACCTGATCGTAAAGGAATGTAAGGCTTGCGAGTTCTCAGATTGTGATATTATCTTTAGCGGCCTCGATACCGAAGTTGCTGGTGAAGTTGGTATGCAAATCCCCCCGGGAATCGCTCGAAAAAACCTGTCTCATTATCATTGTAGAGATGGAATTTCTAAGGGCTAATTTTGCGGTATTTTCCAACGCAAAAAATCATAGACATAACTCATTGGTACCTCTCGTGGTCCCCACCGTTAACCTTGGTCATTTTGGTTTGATTCCTCACCAGAGAAAAAGTTTAAATCTCGATAAGGGCCTCTTAGTTTGCAATTCAAATTGCGCAGTAATTGGTATAGTTATACCATTTGCAGCTTTACAGGCACAGTTCGGATTAATTGACCAGGTTAGTGTGGTTACGCTTCAAGCAGTTTCGGGTGGAGGATACCCAGGTGTTAGTAGCATGGATATTCTCGACAATGTAGTGCCATTTATTTCTGGGGAAGAAGAAAAAATCGAGTCCGAGTCACAAAAAATCTTGGGTAAACTTGATCTACATGCGGAAAATTTCTGCGACCAATCAGAATTGAAAGTTTCAGCATCTTGCAATCGAGTCGCTGTTCTTGATGGGCATCTTGCTTGCGTATCACTCAGATTCAAAAACAGAGAAATGCCAAGACCATCTATCCAAGATGTGAAGAAAACTCTTAGTAATTATACTAGTGAAGCTAGATTATTAGGCTGCCCGTCTGCACCAAAAACAGCCATTGTTGTTATGGAAGAGCCTGATAGGCCACAACCACGACTTGACCGTAATCTCCAGAGTGGGTATACGGTTAGTGTCGGGAGAATTCGGGAAGATAATAGTGGGATTTTTGACATCAAGTTCGTGACTTTAAGCCATAATAGTAAGGTCCAGAATCTTGTAGTGTGGAAACCAAAACTAAATTTTTTAAGCTATTATCGGTGCTGCTGGATCCTCCATTATGAATGCTGAAGCGGCAGTTTTGAAAGGACTGGCTTGAAGCGTTAAGAATAAAACTCGTTATAAATGCAAGGTTATGAAATATAGGGTTTCTTCTGGGCAATATTATGCACGTTCGCTGTATGTATGGTCGAGGATAAATGATGGTTACTTAGTGTTCGTCTGATAAAATTGTTCAAATTGTTGTAAATATAAGGTTGTGAGATACGGAATAGCTACCTGGTAAGTTTGTATTGCACTTTCACTGTGTAATAAATTGAGTGTTGATAGATATTGCAGTGATGAATCTGAATGTACTAACTTCAGTTCTTATTCAATCACACCAGTATAGGATATTCCTCATCTTATATAGCAATCTATGATGTACCTCAAATACCTTCTATCCCGACTATTTATTGTATACACAGTTCTATGATATTCCATACTATTCTATTCTATTCTATTCTATTCTATTCTATTCTATTCTATTCTATTCTATTCTATTCTATTCTATTCTATTCTATTCTATTCTATTCTATTCTATTCTATTCTATTCTATTCTATTCTATTCT
>JAHYSP010011110.1:0-15756 GCA_019455505.1 Pleochaeta shiraiana | reverse complement strand
GGCATACAGGTAAAGTCGGGAAATAAAGCGCCCCACCCCCCCCCTCCCCCGATATACACTCAAGAAATGCTGGGGGGATCGGTATGTACCAGCTAAGTACAGATGGGGATCGGGGATGATCCGGAAAGACTAATTCTAGAGACCCCTGGCACTCGAAAAACAAAGGAGCTGCAAGATTATTAAAAAATTTGTATAAAAAGAGCACGGATTTCACAGTGGAATTTACGGTGAAATTCACGTGGAGCTCGAGATAACACGGCAGCACTGCATTCAATTTAGCTGACTAGTCCGTCCTTAATGGGAAGAATTTCTAAACCCTTAATCCTACACTGCGCCCGGTAAAATTCAGCTGTCCCGGCTATTTAGGCGTCTGCACTGTCCCCATGTCGATGGGGACAAGTCAAGCGACCAATCGGGCCCGGCGAAAGCTGAGTAGGCATTAAAATTTCCTGTCATACCAAACCCCCTGGACACCCAATGGAAGCTGTGCAAGGTTGTCAACTTGGTGGCGACAAGACTCAAAGGTCCCGATATGATAAGAGAAATCTCTGACGCTAACTTGTAGTAGCTCAAGTGGATTACTGCATTATGAAGGGTCGTGCTCATGCCGTGCTCATACTTCGATATAGAAATTACGAGTAGAAGGGGAAAAGTATTATGAGAAACAACATGACACAGAAAGCTTTTGTGAACCGGAATTACTTACAACAATTAGATGCTAGTGTAATACTCTTCTATTTATTATTTTTTGTTCAGGGTGCGATGATCAAAATCTTGAACTCACATTGTACCCCTAGCAAGGCGGTGAAGATGACCCAACTAACTACTCACATTAGACCCAAAAATATCTACGTCCCTAGTAAAACACCCAAGGGTTCATTTAGTATATCTTAATCCAAGGTCCGAGAGTGAAATACTTTTTGATTGTCCATCTGGAGTTGGATTTAATTCTTTTCTTGTTCCAATTTCATATTGCAGGTAATCTGGTTTGGAAAAGAAACACTTTCGTTGTTCTGAATCCACAGGAGAGACTTAATCATTGTGTAAACATTCTCTAACCTTATCACTATCGCATTCATAAATATAGAGTATATCTTCGAGTCAAGTACCAAGTCCCGAAGAGAACCATAATTTGATTATCTCACATACTTCTCGTAAGTTCACGATCCCACTTATTTCAAATTGGCTTGGCCAATCCTTTCAACTTGGCCCCCTTGCCAAGCAAAAAGATTTTCTGACCGTATCTTGTGATCGGGTAGGTGGCAATATAACCAAAATCTAAGTCTCTAAGATTCTAACGATTCTTACAGTAAAGATCGGCTTGTCTCACTACGAATGTGCCATGAACTGTCTACTTGGTCCCAATCAATAAAACATTTACAGAGGGAAGGGGAATTTGGGCGCTATGGAGGGCAGCGTTATAGCTCTGGAGCCCGCCTTAAACACATCCACTGGTCCAGTTGATCACACAGCAGCAATAATCGATGGGATTCGATTTCACTCTGCATGGATTTTGTTCTTGGTTTTTATGATAGGTTTTGTGGCCAGTGGTATTTTGTCAGCAGAACCTTCCAGAAATTCCAATCAACCCGCTCTATTGGGACCTGGTGGGAAGCCCTTGCCTCCTTCCGCAAAAAAAGCAAAAGAAGAACGTGAGAGGAGGCAAAGATTATTAGATTTTAGTCCGACTCGAAAAATCATATTTCGTTGTTTGTCGGTTGGCCTTGTAGCAACTTTTCTTGCTAACGGTATCACCATCGTCGCTCATGCACTCTCAAAGCAAGATGGCTGGTGGTGTGGCGAAGCGACTGGCGTAAGTGATATGACTTGAACAATTCTGTTAAATTTTTTCACTAATAAATCTTAATCAGGTCTATGTTTGTGCTTCGGCGTTCCTTTACAGCGTTATTCTCATTTCCCTTCTTGACAGCTCTCCCTCGCCAACTATTGCGCACCAAATAACTTGGGTGATTGCAGCAATAATCGAACTTGTACTATTTTCTACATCATTTTCTATATATACTTCTCCACACAAAGAAACAAACTCTCTACCCAATAGTGATCAAGAAATGCTCAAGTCACAAACTGATTGGGAGATTATTGAGCTGGTCTGTGACGGTATACGGGTTCTTATACTGATGCTCTTGATTGTCTTCTATACCTTATTCTCTTTGGAGCGCATGGTTAAAAGTAAAAACAATAGTGGAAGTGATACGGATGAGTGTGCCCCTTTGCTTGGTGATGGGTCTACTAATGGAATCATATCTACGAATGGAATGATTGACAATGGAAGTGAGTGTGCCTCACAAGCTGGAAACAATGAAGTCGCCGCAGCTTGTAGCCATGATGAGGAACAACCTGCTTTCTACAAACCGACGAAACTCCCACAACGGACTTGGTGGGAATATTTAAGAGGATATTCTCTCTTCTTTCCTTATCTCTGGCCCAGCAAATCTTTTCGTCTTCAACTTATCGTAGTAGTTTGCTTCCTTCTTATCATATGTCAACGCGCAGTCAACATTGCCGTACCTTTACAAATTGGAAGAGTAACAGATCAGCTTGCCAACAAAAACCACGATCTTCCACCTACTATGCCATGGCTTTCAATTAGTCTTTTAGTTATCTTTAAGTTGCTTCAAGGAGCTTCAGGCATTCTCGGAGCAACTAGATCTGTTTTATGGATTCCGATTTCACAGTACTCATACAAAGCACTAACCACGGCTTCCTTTGAACACGTCCATGGATTGAGCTTAGATTTTCATCTTTCGAAGCGTACTGGGGAGGTTTTATCTGCTCTTAGCAAAGGAAATGCCATTAACAACTTCCTAGAGCAGATAACATTTCATGTTTTGCCCATGATATTCGACTTATGCGTTGCGATTGTATACTTTGGGATCGCATTTGATGCCTACTATGCACTGATTGTAACCATTATTACTTTCTCTTACTTATATCTTACCATTCGGATGGCCAGTTGGCGATCCAATCAGCGAAGGCAAATGACAAATTTGAGCAGGGAAGAAGAAGCTGTCAAAAACGATTCGTTGATTTCTTACGAAACTGTCAAATACTTCAACGCGGAACTCTATGAATTTAATCGTTATCGCCAAGCGGTATCTGCTTTTCAGAAAATGGAGTACAAAGTTCAGATTTCTCTCAACATTTTGAATATTTCGCAAAATATGGTATTTATGACAGGCCTACTCTTTACTTCGATTATCTCGGCCTACCAAGTCACAACACGCGTCCGAAAGGTTGGCGACTTCGTAACATTGTTAACTTATATGGCCCAGCTTCAACAACCATTAAATTTCTTTGGCTCGTTCTATCGTAACGTACAAAGTGCAATGATTAGCGGTGAACGCCTCTTAGAGCTTTTCAAAGAACATCCGACTGTAATTGATAAGCCTACAGCTGTAAAAATGCCAGTTTGTGAAGGGCACATTCGGTTCGATGATGTCAAGTTTTCTTATGATAAGCGCAAACCTGCATTAGAGGGCTTAACATTTACGTGCCTCCCCGGAACAACAACTGCTCTTGTCGGAGAATCAGGTGGGGGTAAATCAACTGTTTTCAGGCTTCTATTCCGATTTTACAATGCTCAAGATGGTCGCATTGAATTTGATGGTCACGATGTTCAAGACATTACAATAGACTCACTTCGCAGGCATATTGGTGTAGTCCCTCAGGACACTGTTTTATTCAATGAAACTCTAATGTACAACCTTAAGTATGCAAATGAAGAAGCCTCTGATGAAGATGTTTTTGCTGCGTGCCGTGCTGCTTCAATACATGATAAGATCTTGGCATTTCCTGATGGATACAATACCAAAGTTGGTGAAAGAGGACTTCGTTTGAGTGGCGGCGAGAAGCAAAGAGTTGCAATTGCAAGAGCTATCATCAAGAATCCTCGGATTATTTTACTTGATGAAGCCACTGCAGCACTCGACTCAGAGACAGAGCAAAATATACAAGATTCCTTGAAGATGTTGTCTGAGGGCCGCACCATGCTTGTTATAGCGTGAGTATTTACCAAAATTAGCAATTATTTATTTACTAACATTAAATTTCTAGGCATCGTCTTTCCACAATTACTGCAGCGGATCAAATTCTTGTCCTTCACGCCGGTAAAGTTGTTGAAGCTGGTAATCATAACGACCTTTTGGTTCTCAAAGGTCGTTATTATAATATGTGGAAAAAACAAATCCGTGCCGAACGAGCAATGGAGCAAGCTTCTGCCGCCATCGCGAAGGCTCAAGCTTTAAAAGCTGCTGCGGAGCAACGTCCTGACAGTTCTGGAAATGAAGGAAGCCCTAGTGAAGATTTGTCCGAATGTGAAGGTGTTGGCAGGGAATCCAGCACCACATTTGTCCTCAAAAGTGATGATACTAAAGTTTTGGTCCCTAAGACAACTCATATCAGTGATATTGCGTCATTGAATTCTGATTCCGATGACTATGATAATTTCAAAGCTAAGTCAGTCAGTGTTCGGAATAACGACCAAACAAAAGATAGTGATTCAGGTGATGATGAATCAAGTACCCACCGATGAAGTATTCACTTGATGGTTAGACGTTGACTTCAGGCTAGTGTGAAACTTTGTATATTATAAACCTTACAATAATCTGTTTCGGCCACTACAACTCTATTTAGAAATCGCTATTTTAATTATTTTTGCTGTTGAATTATTACAATTTAAAGATGAAGGAATAAAACGGTGTTTCAGGCGGTCATAAATTGTCTTCTAGAGACTTTATTTTCAAATAATGGGTAAGGGTGAGAGGGGTAATGGTCTTATTCAATTGGAACAAACAAAAAGCACAACTGTGACATCAAAATATGTCGGTAGTTGCTTTTATCATATACTACTATACAATAAGCTAGACATGGGGAAACTCTAAACTCAATTGAAATTTATTGTACACCTCGACTACTCATTTCTATGATTTGTAGCTTTTCAGTAATCTATCTATCGGTACCTATATTCGGGAAGAATATAATCAGCGAATGTCTTGGGTTCCTCATAACCATGGTGATCATGATTTGCATGCGGATCATCTGGTGGACCAATGTATTCCATTTTGTAAACGTTACCGCATTCGGGGCATCTTTCAATAGGTCTGGAGCGAGAGACCTAGTCTCAAAGTTAATTATAGTTCTCAAATTTTAAGACATTGTAATCGCTTATGCACATACTGTGAGCCAAATCACATTGTGTGAATCAGCTGGAAATCCAGTACATCCAGCATAATTCTCCTCGCCGGCAGACTTGACCATGATTGGGTTATCCATGGTCCCTGTTTATCTTAATCAGCAATCGGTTTTGATTTTTTTCGCGTCTACCAGTGCGCTTGGTGTTATCATAAAATTACCACGACGTGATGCATCAAGTGGCTTCATATCAAATATATCAATGCCCTGCATTTTCCCTAAAATTTCTAATCGCTCAAGACCAGTTGCTTGTTCCAAATCTGAAGGAATAGTTCCAGAGGCAGCTCCAGGTGGAATCAGATCCTCCGGACTTCTTATCTCTGATAACGAAGTCAGCTCTTCTTCCGTCATCGTATCCATCAATTTAAATAAAGATCAGTTGTGAAAATTCTCCTGCCTTCAAATTTCTTTATTTTTTTGTGATTGCCCGGATCGTTTCCCGTTGTTGTCGAAGAAGATTGCGCATCGCCTGAGACTAAGTAGTTCAGATAGAGTTCCAAATTGTGGTGAGAATATGGACGAACATACATAAATTTATAGAGTAAGTGAAGCAACGGCTTTTAACGATAGGTAAAGTTGTCGCTCGGCGACCAGCAATTACAAGTACTGAACGTTGAAGAAACATTACGAGCACATTCAGGTAGATGTTGAGGTTGCAAAGAATTATCGTGGGGACGCAATACAAGCAGATTTGGTTCATATTTATCACGTGATAAAACATAATCTAATCATTTACAAAATCCTATTTAGGGAAAGAAAACTGGCAAGACTGACCATTCAGCTTAACAAATATTACTCTGCACGCCCACTAAAAGTCGCTCGAATTTGGATCCGGGAATTGTGAATCAAAGTAGATTTGAAAGTTGGAACGAGAGTTGCGAGTTGGAGTTTTCATCCTCTGGCAACTAAACTATTGTGAGGTCAATGGAGTCGGGACTCAAAAGGAGTGAAGTTATAGTCAATAAGGGATATCTGCGATTTAAATCCTAGGCATGAACGTCTAACTCTAATTCATTTACTACATTTATACTCTATCTTTTTACCTTACAATTGATTACTAAAAGCAAATTACCTCTAGTTCTGAATTTCCTCAAAGATACTTCAAGTGACAAAATGAATGTTGGGACTTCTAGACTCTGTCACATTTTTTTACTACTCTATTTTGATTGCTTACTCGACTTAAGGAAATGAGTACACCTTCAATAAAACTCGTTACTATCCAAAGATGGCTTCAACATCGTTTATCAATTTTTGATTCTAGATCCCGCTTGGAGTATGATACTCAATTTGAATTCCTCGGCTAATCTGACGAACCAAATGTCGCTTCACATGCAATATTGAATTTTGATTCGTCATATTCGCCAAATGAAACTCGTATCCCTGATCGATTCACATAATCGCTTAAATTAACTTTGCAACTCTGGTTGAACCCATCATCATGCTAAAACTAAATATATGAGATTTAAGGGGATTCAATTAATCAATTAATTTGATCGAATTTTGATTTATTAACCTCATAAATCTAAATAGACGACTCATCTTCAACCTCAAGAAACTTCCCAGAAGGGTGACTCGGAAAAATATGAGGTAAATTTGGGCGACGCCGCTCCCTCAGCTACGATAAATTTTGACTCGCCCTCGAGTTATCTATCTCCTCCACCTTGTTATACGTTATAATATATCCACCACGATTCCTTCCTGAGACTGACCCGAGCTTTGAGGCTGTCAAACTTAATCAGAATGTGTGTTCCACCAGCTATTTGATACTTTTGTTTTGTAATTCCTGAAAAATTGGTAATAGTAGATTTTAATTTTAGTTTCATTTCAGAGGGGAATTAAATATCCTGGATGAGCTATAACTGTACTCACAGAGCCGATTCTATTTTTGTGACATTTGAGCCTATGGTTCTGTTTCGAATGCGACTCTTCTCTGATTTCCTAGATATGCACACTGGAACGTCCCTTAGCATTAGCACATTTGAAAAATAAGCGTCAAGTCTATATTATAAACGTGGCCTGCAGATATTCATAGACCATGTATACATAAATACTCTCATTTCTCAATGAAAAATCACCTTTTCTTTAAAAATTCACATATCTCATTCCCAAACGGAACTATTTTCAAATAAAACCGTGACACCCGACATACTTGTTACGAGCTTAACGATAAAACCTTGGAAATAAATAATCATAGCTTTGTATTGAATTTATGCCATTTTCATTCCAGTTTAAACTTAGTATATATTTTTTCGGAAATTTAGCTAGCTAGTATATTTAATGGTGGTCTTGGCATTTTGAATTATTCGGACATTTTTGTGTTCAAAATTTCAGTGTGACCACCTTTTACTGTCAATAAGCCCGCAACCCTCAATTGGCATGAACCAAATTGGTATCTGAAATGATTTCGCCTTAAATCTATTCTAAACTTCATTACCTCTTGCCCGCAATTCATGCATTATTTCTGGTGACTCTGGGTACTAGCCTAGTTGGCGTTCAACTAGACTCCTTAAGTTCTCAATCGGTTTTAAATCAGGAGATCGGGGTAGCCAATTCATAGAATTGATATTCTTTGAAGCTAACCAACTCTTTGTAACCGTAGAATCGTGCTTTGGGTCGTTATCTTGCTGAAAAATGATGTTACTTCTGACGAGTGAACCAGGCTGGCTAAGAATTTGATTCGGATTTTGTAATAAATGAGCACTTTAAACCTCTACTAATTAATCTAAATTCATTCTACCTGTAATCTGACCCATCCCACCGATGTAAAATCATGACATCCACCCCCCTAAACCATTAGATTAGCACCCCCAAATTTTAGCGTCTACTCAATAGTTTCTGGGCTGTAGCACTTTGGATCTTTAACTCTGGAATATAAGATGCAATCACTATTCATTCTGTTGATTCTTGTCTCATCCGACCGAATGACACGCTTCCAATCTTGAGTCGTCCAATTTTGATGAATGCTCGGTTTAGACCGCGATTCTGGTGAACATTTGAAGGCTTTAACTTTTCCTTCCTTTGGGTTGCCCTTAGATCTTGAATCTATAGCACGTCGATTAGAATCAATGAAAACTTTGTCCCTTCTTTTTAGATCAATCATTTTTTCGTATCTACAGCCGTCTTGGCATCGCCATTAACCATCAAGCGAGATAAAGAAAGCACAATTTTCTTGAGACGGCAGTTTCTTATGACTAATTCGGTGTTGTATCAATACTTGTTAGCCGTGTACAAAGAAAAAATATATTCAATGTTAGCGGCATACTCCTGTGATTTTCCCTCATTGAACAGGTTAGTGATAGAGGATATCTATATTTGTGAGAGTTGAGAGTCTCTTCATTGAGAAAATGGAAGAAATGAGATTTAAAATCGATGGGATGGCATGGAGATAATTTGCTAAGGAAAAATTATCAGGATAGGTAAGTTTGAGGCTATTTTACGGCCGTAATGAAAGCCAAAGGTGGTCACATCAGGCACTGAAATGTTGAACACAAAAATGTTCGAATAATTCAAAATGCCAAGACCACCATCAAATGTACTATTTCCATTATTTCCGAAAAAAATATAAACTAAGTTTAAACTGGAATGAAAATGATATAGATTCAATACAAAGCTATGATTATTTATTTCTAAGGTTTTGTCGTTAAGCTCTTAACAAATATGTCATGTGTGAAGGTTATATTTTTTTAAATTCTAAGTGCAGATGAATATTTACAAATACTACGCCTTAGTGATGATGAAATCCTTTATTATTGATTTAATCACACATGATCTATTATTAATTCAAATTAATAATTTCTTGCGCAGAATTTTGGTGCAGAAGTGTGGTTACAGCGAGATCAGTGGCTAGGCGTGGTTAAAAGCCACTTGCAAATTAAATTTGTGTACGACTTTGTGCATGTGCAGTGATAAGTACAGATATTAATAAAATAGATTAGCTTGCTGTTGTAACATTCAGATAATTGCGTTGATTGATGGAATTTTTTTCTCAAGAATGATTTCGTAATATACAGGTAACTTTCAATAACAAAGACTTGGTATCAGCAGCCATTTAATCAACTTTTTAATATATTGAGCTGAATTGAATCAAAAATCAATCTATCTCTCATTGATGTTCGGAGATCATTTTTCTAACATTTCTCTCGCCAAAATGCTGGGGAATGCATCGAGCAACTTATCCTCTTTCCCCCTTCCCACCACCTGACCTTGCCAAATTCTCAATCCACAGTAGAAAGCACCCAGATGATCCAAATGTATAAACTGTTAAATGAAGAAGTAAATGAAATGCCCTATCCTATATTCCGATTGTCAGGACTCGGAAGTTTCTACTTGACGCATCAGCCCAACGTTGGGAACACAGCGTCGCAAGTTCAGGTCATTAATTGCATGCTCCATGTAGAACTTTCTAGTATGTGCAAGGTATTGGTCTGAAAAATGGTCATGGGAAACGGGGCGCTAATGATAATACTCAGAGTAGATAATGAAAAACTAAAGGAAGAAGTTGAGTCGTTCTCAAGAGAGATGCACGGAATGTCTTTAGTACATAGTATCCCAGTCGGAGTAACAGTGATAAGAGAAGTTCAAATAAAGGTA
Source organism: Pleochaeta shiraiana (assembly GCA_019455505.1). Lineage (NCBI taxonomy): Eukaryota > Fungi > Ascomycota > Leotiomycetes > Helotiales > Erysiphaceae > Pleochaeta > Pleochaeta shiraiana. Next base: position 5,955 of record JAHYSP010011110.1, on the reverse strand, counting down.
GCGGATACTAGGGAAGAAAACAAACCATCCAGAAGGCTAGCATTCCTGTAACAAATGAAGAAAACCTAACGGCACGCCTTAATTTCCTGATGGAAACACCGAGAGCACCACGAATGTCAAAAATCGCAGCCTCGAACGTATCAATAGTGGTGAAGTCCGTAGAATGGACAATAGTAAGAAATAGAAATAGAAAAAGATCGACTTACACCATCGCCAAGGACGCTATCCCACCACCGATAAGGAGTATGGGGGAAGCGAAACGCATAGTACTTTTTATACGAACTCCCGAAACTCAGAAGGCAATGGGGTCCACCGAGCAAGTAATTATATACTCGCTGAATACAAATTGACTTAGTGTGGAGTTACCGGCACATCTTAGGATGATCAAGTTAAAGTAAAGCGATTGCAAAAAACTCACTAGACCTACAATGGAGCAAACAACAGAGATAAATGAGTCAATGTGTCAGGAAATATTCCTCGATACAGTGTTATGATTTGATCCACATGCCAAGGTAGTGTCAGTAAATCAGGAGTGGATTGAGCTTAAAGTACATTAAATGTAACTCGAAGGCTAATTCTCTCACGACGGACTTTAGTAAATTAGACAGAAGCCAGTCTTAGGCACTTCAGTAGTTCAAGTACTATTTGCACCGTAGTGGATAGCATATCCCGACCGCTTGGTGGATGCAGCAAGAAATGGTACGCAGTAATATTCTACAATCAAAATAGCGGTCAAAAATAATGAAGAAATGTAATGAATGATAAAATAAGTCCTTCACTTCGGAGGAAAATCCAATAGAGCGGAGGTGTACGTACTAGTGAGTCCAGACACAATGAACAACCCTTTTTTGACAAGTGGTTTCTTACAGAATCTTGCCGACTGCTGAAACTAAATTCGTAGAAGAAGTAGAGACCTTCAATGAACAGATTTACTGGATCTTGAAAGATATTACTATTAGTAGCAGGCGGAAGACTCAATTACGGAAGTGTAATGTCTACGTCTTAGTGGACAAAGACAGGAGCATTGAGCTCCAGTCAATGATTCTTAACAGGCTGCTTTTACAATAAGTCCACAGTGGCGCTATTGTATTGGTAACTAGGGAATACTAGAAGAGTCAGGCTGAGAGTATGAAGTTGCCATCCGAGGGCTCCAAGACTGGCTAAAAACTCTCTGCCTAGACTGCATGAAGTGCGATTAAGTGCTCTTAAGGCGGGGTGTTATCAGTTTGGTTTAAGCCATCTTATTGATTTCATTGATCTTCATTACTATTTATACTCGGAGTATTCTTGAAGAGACTTTAATATGTTTTAAGCGGCTTAAATGAGGTCGACCTGAATTCAATGGGTCCATTCGGTAGGTCAGGCTTAATATTTTCATTCTGAATGTCAATCACTTTGTATGGGCCGGTCCATTTTTTAGATTGATTCTCCAGATATACCATGACTATCTTATATATTGTCAATTTATGTATTTAAATAAAATATGGTCCATTTCGTGGGCTCAATGTATCAAAAATTTGATGCTGCGCGTGCGATTTTATAACTTTAGACATTGTTTTAGCAACAATAGATTCTCTCTCCTTCTGAAAGGCTTCAACTCGAATAACTCAAAGAATGAAGTTTGAATTAGGTACATAAAACTAAGAAGTGCGTGAAGATTGCGTACGCAGAAAGAATGCTCTTATTGGTACAAGCTTTGTCTGATTCTTAGTATTTGGGCCTTAGGCACCAAATTGTTTGTTAAGGGATAACCCGTGAATAGCTTAGCGCGAGTTTGACAGAACGGGATCACTCGATTAGATAAGGACGACGCGACGCGAGGCGACGGGTTATGTATACAGAACAGTTGTTGCCTTTTCTTCTAGAATCATAGAAAAAATTATAGTTATAATTTGGGAATTAATTTCGTGCATTGACCGTTTCTCTCGTCCCGTTACACTTAAATAGATATCCTGATGCTTTCCCTCGAATCCCACCAAGCTCCACAGCATTTCAATTCTCCATATTGACCGAAGATGCTTGAAACATTTTTCTGAATATAGAATATTCTACATTAATCTACAATTTTCTAAACATTTGAAGTGAATGACTGCTTGTCATTCTTGCTTGTTGATATCATTAGAGTGTCAAAAGTCGATACCCGGTAACTAAGCGATTGAACGTTACATAATAATTTAGCGAGGACACCAAGTCCGAGTTCACCTAATGAGTTGTAACCCTCACACTCCTGAGTTGAAGGTGACGTAGGGTCGAAAGAGCCCATCTTCGGATAATTGCCACATACCAACAGAGTTGATGTTAAATCATTAGGTTCAGCTGTGTTTTTTGTTGCTTTGGCTGCCATTTGCACTTTCAGAGACTTTTTGCAGATTTCAATTCTTCGCTTATGATATTGTAAGTCCGTCGTAATGGACCTAGGTACCTCTCGACCATTCCCACAGACTGAGATGCTACCACTGGTAGGTATTTTGTTCTGATACTTATTGCTGCTGAGATGTGCTAGAATTTTAGAGAGAGGAAGTTTATCCCAGAATCATGAATAATTAGGTTTGGTGGACCGACATAAGTATTAATCCAGCAGCGACGTAATGTTTTCCATACAGTTTGCGCTGAGATATCCTTTAAAACTTGAGTAGATTTGTGTCTGACCACTTCATCGATGAAATGAATGACTGATATACTGCCATCTAGATACTTTTTTTTAAAAAAAATCATTTAATGTGTATGTAGCCTCAAGGCTATGACACATCAGCAGTGTTTATATACATAGAATGATTCAACTTGACAGGACAGTAGGTACACTTATGTCTCAGTTTCAATTTGTAGATGCCACTATGAAGTCTGTTCGCTTTTTCTTCACCAACAGCCTCCCCTCATCCGTGAACACCCATCCAAGGAAATTACAAACCCTGGATTAACCAGACATACCTCCAAAATCCTGTAAATATCCACCGCGAGATTGTGGAAGGGTCTGTTGAATTCGAACCAACCATCTCCTGTCTCAAGTGGGGTAGGTGCCCAGGTTACCCAGAGTCTAGTTGTGAGAACGGCCCGGACGGTATACCACAATACCATCTGACCCCTCTGTTGTAGGCTGGTGCCCGTTATGGTATTGCTCGGTCTGTTTCTGCCCAAGCTTGTAATTTAGTTCCGAACAATGATCATGTGACTCTCAGTCACTAGTGATCCAAATTTGCGAATTCACTCGCTAATGACACTTAGGTGTGGGAATAGCAAGTGATCTCGAGTTTCTAAATCACTCGCTAATGACACTTAGGTGTGGGAATAGCAAGTGATCTCGAGTTTCTAAATCACTCGCTTAATTGGACTGGGGAGAGTAGAGGTCACTCTAAGGAAATAGTTAGTACACGTAGTTACTCTCCTACGACTTTAGGTAGGTCCAGTAGAGTATGATTTTTTTTTTATCGTCCTTGTGGAGTCTAAGACTATCAAGGACAAGAGACCATAAGTTCGTGATTTAGATTAATTGGGCACTCACACTCAAACAGCATTTGCGAATATCACTACTCTCACACAAGGATCTGAATTGTGAAAGTCAAATAGAGATTACCAGGGTCTTACAAAGCCTTTTAGCCAAGTCTTCGAAAATTGACTTTCACAATTCAGATTGTTGTATGGGAGTACGAGAAATGAAGTTACCTCCTGTGCTCCTCTTCCGTGAATATCCATCAAAAGTAAAATTCTCAAAAAACCTTTGATTGTTCAAGTGTACCTCGATCAACTTATATATTTCACCCCCTAAGAGGTTAGGGTCTACTGGATTCGAACCAGTGGTCTTTCGTCCCAAGTGGGGCAGATGTCAAAGCTACTCAAACTCTAATTGGTAAGGCCAGCCCGGATGGCATACCACACCATCCGTCCCGTATAATCTTATTGTGGCATAGTCTACGTGCGACGTCCGTTATACTTTCGTCCCCGTAACATCTTCTTGATAAATAATATCAACAATTATAGCGAAATTGAAATTGAATAAACTCTTAATTCTGAACTATAAATGCTGGGATGGAGGCCCATGCTTCTGGCAACATTTACAGTGATCTGCTAATATATCTGATAAACTTTTTGTTTCAGTTTAATTATGGTCAGTATTTTTGAGGAGGTTGTGGAGCCGATCAACCGAAAGATGGCCGAAGCGGCGATGAAGGCGTTGTAGGTCACTCTGAGTTTTTAATGCACTCACGTCTCCATTCATATTTAAAACGTCTGGTTGCTTTATGGGAGAGAATGCCCGGATTTGCGACTTACTTTATACTTAGAGTTTGTTTTCTTGTTTATCAAAATATTCGATACATTGTCAAAAATTACACCTAGACCATCCATATCCTTGAGTGATAGGAGGAATGGGATATCGCAGTCGACCATGTAAATATCAATAGTGCCTGTTGTTGAAATTAATGCTATCGGTTAAGTTTTCGGTATTTCAGGTCACCCTTGAATAGCCAGCCTCCTATATTTGGAAATAGCAACACTGACCTCAACATATCTTCATCTAGTACGCTAATCCGTAATAGACCAAGATCACTGCATTATTCTTGTTTTTAGAATTATGTATATAGATCTGTCTCTCAGTGAGAGTAATTAACAACTCCCTTTTAAGATCAACAGACTCTTGTGCCATTTCGTCATTGTGATAAAATCATATAGTCTAACGACTTAACGCCTTTTCCAAACACCAATTTTAAACATCCATTGGAGTCTTCATTTTCATGGCTTTCAATTATTCTGTGTTCCTCTTTCCAAATATCAATTTAATTTTATTATTTATATTTGTTATCAAAGGAATATTCCCAAGAGTATGATGGAATACATTGTACTTCTCATAACCAGCAGTTGAGTATGCTTCTGCACCTGAATCAATTAAGTTTTCCCTGAAAGTTTCAGAAGAGAATCTGCTGAAAAATGATGAGGGCCTGACTTTGATATCTTCTTTGATAGCGCCAATTGCAATATGTCAAGATAATACACTCATCCATCACGTGTCAAATCTAGTTACCGCCCTCATCTAAAAATAGTGGAATTCCTTGCAGCCAATCTTGATTTCGGGGTCGGATGGTGTTGTGATATACCGTCTGGGCTGTTCTGCCAAGTAGAGTCTGGGTAGCCTGGGCACCTACCCCACTTGAGACAGGAGATGGTTGGTTCGAATCCAACTGACCTTTCCACAATCTCGCGGTGGATATTTACAGGATGATGGAGGTATGTCTGGTTAATCCAGGGTTTGTAATTTCCTTGGATGGGTGTTCACGGATGAGGGGAGGCTGTTGGTGAAGAAAAAGCGAACATCACAGTGACATCTACAAATGGAAACTGAGCCATAAGTGTACCTACTGTCAAGTTGAATCATTCTATGTATATAAACACTGCTGATGTGTCATATCATAGCCTTGAGTCTGCATACACATTAAAATAAAAAAAAACTTAATTTCGGTTAATTACTTACAAGGTAAACAAATATTATGTATTTGCCCGTTCTAAGTATATACCACAATTTCATGTATCCTTCCATTTTATTTTTATATCCGGTTCATGTATGATAATTACCTTAAATTACCCGGGAATTATTTTCTCAAGAGGGCAGTAAATGATCGGGAATGAAGGAAAAGCTAAGGCCAGTTGAGAATATATAGAGGAAGAAAGAAGACTTCAAGAAAAGGGAGAAAAATTTTCAGTTCTCTGGAGAGGAAATCATACGAAAAGGAAAAAGTAACTGAGTTATCTCTTTAGCAAATTCATAAATACTTAACTTTTATGACTGTACAGGACAGTTCTTCATTTCCCTGATACCAATAAGGTGATGTTAAAATTATTAGATCAATAATCTCAAATTTTGAAGTAATCTCAATTTATCGCTACTCTTTTCCAAGTTAGTACATAAATTGTACATTGGTTTTTGATGAGGGCGGTAACAAAAGCGGAATGGCCATAAACCTTAAA
>JAHYSP010011109.1:0-15638 GCA_019455505.1 Pleochaeta shiraiana | reverse complement strand
TAATAATAATAATAATAATAATAATAATAATAATAATAATAATAATAATAATAATAATAATAATAATAATAATAATAATAATAATAATAATAATAATAATAATAATAATAATAATAATAATAATGTTCTTGATTATTTAGGTATAAATAATTAAGATTTTAGACTAGCCGGGGTAGAAGACCAGAAGCGTTGTAGCGCAGATGATATGCCCGGTATTATTCTTGAAAATTTAGGTATAAGTAATAAAATTTCAGACTAGCTGGGGCAGATAGCCAGAAACGGTATAAATTTAATAGTACTCCCTGTATGATCCCTGTTTTTTTCTTGCAAAATACCTGAAGCTAGGCTACTCCCTGTTTTTGCAAGGTGACGTTCATTACCGTTCCAGCACTGTACATAGTAACCTCTAATTGTGTTTTACCCCTGTAATTTCTCAAACATAGGTCATTATGCAAGTAGTAATTTGATCCCCTGATATCCTGTAGTTATCTACTTAAATATAAGATCTAATTGTCAGGTTATTATTGTTATGGGAGCAAATGTCAATCGGACAAGCACGAAAGCAATGCCCAAAAATAGTTTATGTTTTTCTATAGTTCTACATGTATGGATACAGCTATTATTATATACATGAATTAAGCAATTCAGTGATCTCTCTCAATCGGACAAATGGTTTACCAAAACAGTGAATGCGAGTAATCCCACCTCAGAGTGATTTGTCGAGTTAAGATTAGCGTAATAGGAGTGATCTAGATTAGTACTGCCCCGAATAGGCAGTGAGTGATTTCCCAATATATACAAATTGTAATATCACGTGACGGTTGGGAAACAGTCCTCCAACAAGTTTATGTCGGGCCTAGCCCGTAACAATTATCGAACGTATCAGGGTTTATCGAATTATTGGCACATTCTTGGCGAGGAACATAGTTTTTCCATATTTTTGTTCAAATTGAATATGCAGAAGCGAAGCGGCAAAATCGGCCGATTAAGGTATGTGTGATTTCACTCCCAAACAATTTATCAAGGTATGTAACTACTTTCAAAGTTAATATTAGAGTTAGATCGATGTTTAGGATTTAAAAGTAATGTATGATGTTATTTGCTAATTTAAATTGAAGACTAAGTAACGGGCGCTTTTTCTACGTCATTTTTACTCCCGCCCTTTCCCCTCCAACTTTCACACTACTTGTAGCGGCCGCATCGACCACAATGTCTTTGTACGGCAGCCAAAGTCTTGAAAGCGTATCAGAGCTACCACTACCTAAAGCATCACAAGCATGCTTATCCTGTAAAAAACAGAAACGAAAATGTACCAAAACACTACCTTCATGTGCCCTGTGCCAGCGAATGAATCGGGACTGCGACTATTCTGATGCAACTCCGGCACCAACATCCGAAGACTTTCAAATTTTGCGCATGAAATTAGCGGATTTAGAATCAAGGCTAAGATATGGACAGAGATTTTTTATGCAACCCTATTCCCACGCTACATCCGGTAGTGGTTTGGCTGGCCAAGATGGGCAGATAGGACAGTTGCAACATATGACCGATTTCTCACCTCAACGAGCTACTCCTTGGCCTGGGGCACAAAGTAGATTCCCTAGCATTGTATTTCTTCATGGTCTTGCGTTCAGTAATGGTGGGTATGTATCATGTTATCGGGTGGTTATGGCATGATATGTAGTTAACAACGTCTTAGCATATCCATTCCAAGGCCAGTTTTCGATACACCTCCTGTATGCTTCTGGCACTGTCTCATGAGCAAGAATACTAATGACTTCAGGATATACTTGAAATCTTGGGGAGTGAAACAAGCGTTCAATCATGTATAACCAATTACTTCGCCTCGGTACATCAATGGATGCCCATAATCTTTAGAAAAAATTTGACTAGAAATTTAACAAAACCTCTCTGGGAACTTGCGCCAGACATCACATTGATTTACCTATGCATGAAACTTGTGATATCAAGGCCTAAAGATGGCCTGGACTGTTCACAAAGCGAAATCTACCTAGCTGCGAAACGTTTCATAATTCTCATGGAGTCAACAGGCATGATATCATTGCTAGTGCTTCAAGCTAATTTACTTATTACTATCTACGAGTATGGTCATGCCATTTACCCTGCTGCTTGGATGTCTTCAGGATGGTCAGTCAGGTATGGTAATCTGCTTGGAATTAGTGAAGATAAAGCAGCCATAGATGTATTGGGTAAACCTGTAAGTATCCTACCACCATTGTATGATTGAAAAATCCTCTAAAATTTAGATAAAGAGCAATAGGATTGAACAGGAAGAACGTACACGAACTTGGTGGGGTGTTTTACTGGTTGACAGGTCTGATATACCTGGAATTTCTGTAAAACTATGCTTAAAACTCCTAGAATGATTTCTGTAGGGAACATGAGTTACATAGTTAATTCACAAGAGCCGAAAGAAGATTACAGACTTCCTATCGATGATGACGCTTGGGTAAGCACACATCACACTTTGGAATAGAAGTTGCTGATCAAAATTATTGATCAGGACAAAGGTGTTATTTCAAATTCAGCTTCTTTGACCGTATCAACACCCATATCGGAGCACGTCACCCCCTTCTCACGCCTTTGCCAAGCTTACATTTTGATGGGACAAGTCATGGCCCATCATAAAGCGGATGAAGCCCTAGTAACGGCTCGATTCAACAATGCATCTCAGCTCTATGCGGAGATCTCAAATCTAACCCGAAAAATTACAACAGAAGCCTCAAATTCAAAAGATTTTTTCAGTTTTATCTCACCCCTAGCCCTGACTTATAGTTCCCTTTGTTATCTGTGTAATCCTTATTGTTGCCTTAATGACAATACAGACGAGGAGCAGAGACAAATGCAGATACAGGCTATTGATGGTCTTAAGAGTATTGCAGTGAGTATCATTGATTTTGCCGATCAAGTCAGTATTGCATCACAAACCCTACAAGATCTTGATAGAGTTAGCCCATTTATTATGGATGGAATATATGCTGGCGCATTGACTCTATCATGGTTATCCAGAGAAACTGGAGATGGTAATTATCAGGCCGGCTTGGGATCTCTCCGAGAAGCTTTAAGAAAAGTAAGCTCCAGATGGCGAAATGCAGCTGAATATGTGCGGATCCTTGAGGCGCATGAATTCACGTTTGCCTTGACACAAAATCTCACATGATCCTTCGTTTATGAAACCTAATTTGGTTCATCACTATATACAGTAGTATATACTATCCGCAATCTATCGATACAAATACGAGCAATTTAAAGTATCACATGAACACTTTTGGACTCGCATGGGGTCGAAAATTCAAGAACAGAATCATTTTCAAGGTTTTTGGGTTGATCCAACAAGTATTTGGAGTGTAACCTGATTATACTTGTCAGTAGCCTGAGAGAAAATGAGTTGTACAGATTCAATAACAAAAATATTCCGTGTGTGCTGTAGAGAAGTATATTCATAATGAAACTAGAAAAAGATATTCCTACTGTTTCTATCATCTAGACTCTATTTTTAAATATTCCTACCACTGAAAGAGTTGGAATAAGAACGTAATTTAAAATGTTCCAATGTGGCTCTGGTTTTGCTCTAGCCGACAATTGTGCACCAGAGCCGGAAACTACTGGATTTTATCATTAGTACTATCATGGGAGGCTGGGAGAACGAGATCACTTGGATATTTTGGCGGAGCACTCAAGATAATCATTCTCTTTTGTAGCCAATTTATAAAGAAAAATATTGATTGAATTGTCCGCATTGACTTTCATTTTCAACAAAACAATATCAATTAATTTAGAAGATATTCTAGTAATTCTATAATCTACAACTAATTTAAACTACATGTACATAGAACTCAGACTTTTAGCTTAATTTTATATAAAAATAAATGTTTATTCAAGCGATACAAACGATCCATATTTTCAATTCCCTCATCTAGTTCTCGTGTTCAGAACTTGCAAAAATATAGATATTATGGCTTGATCACATTTAAATACAGTGAGCTGAAATTCAAATATTTTTACATGAACCTCATTTCCATAGCTATCACCATCTGTCAAAGCTTGGATTATCTATTGATTGATATTATATTATATTAGAGTAGTTCAAAAAATTGGATCGATAAATCACTATTTCTTATTTTAACAACTTCGTGAAAATGTGAAAATCCATATTCTTGCAGGTTATATTTGTGACTGGTAACTCGCACTACAAATTATTGTCATATTGTAGCAAAGTCATTTCAGTATTTTAGATCTCTCTCTCTTTCTCTCTAAATTTATTTCAAGGAGGGGAGAATATATGTAATCATTAAGCGAGAGCGACGTCAGCATCTTGAATCCACAGTAACGTGACAGCGTGACAGCATATTACTAACGGGCAGCTATGTTACTGATAAATCACACTACAATGGGATTATCACGTCTTAGCAAGTAATTTCAGCATCATGGATCTCTTCTTTTATTTTCTCCATCTTCTCTGCCGGTGTACAGTGTCACTATCATTAGAAATGACTATCAAGATAATAGGAATCTGTCCAGTGGCAGACAGGAATGATTTTAGAAATATTGATAATTCAGTAGAAATTGACCTAATTCTCTTAATTATCTTAATGAGCTCTCTATATATACATTTCTTATGATTTCCTTCTCCGAATCAGAAATACTTTCTCGCGCTCCAAATATGACAGCTACCAAAAATAGAAAAAAAAAAAAATCATCATCTAGAGTAAACTCAAGAGCACCAACCAGATCATGAAATGCCTAATCTAATCTCTTGACTCAATTTTAATAACCATCATATCTGCTCATACAACTTGTTTGGTTGTGGTTTTGTCAGTTAAAAATATCTTATTCTCATCGTCCTCTTTTTATTGGGTAGAAGGTGAGAAAGTCAGCTTTAAGAGTGGGGCATTGGTTCTATTTTGAGACAACCACCAATCGGAGTCCAACATATTCGATAAATCTTTAACCATCATTAAGAAATCATGTATTTTTCTGTTAAATGTTTTGTCGACAAGATTTATACCTAAATTGGGTTATTAGGCGATATGCGTCTTAAAATAGTAACCAATAAACTTATGTATCTAACAATAACACTGGCATGAAAATCAGGGATTTGGACAGGGTATTAGAGCTTTGGCTAATCTATAATCGCATGGTCGACGGGTGATTCATGCATAAGCCACAGTTGCTCTGGACCGCCATGGTCCGAGCGTCTTGGTTCGAGCGTCTTGGTATTTTTCTCCACTTCGTAGGGATATCCATCATAAGCTAACAGCACTAGCGGCATGCGCCACAGGATAACCTGTCGGATTTCTTGTATGCGATTATGAACGGTCCTATCTGGAAAACAAACAAGCTGCGCACAGGCTCTTAATCTTGTTTAGTAGATTTTAAGTAAACAAATCAGTAAACAATCTCTCGCCTAAGTAAGTTGTAAAATTTTAAACTTCTTTGATGTAAATTCAATGATTGAAAATAAAACCACATCAAGTTTATTTTAAATTTAACACTCAACTTTAGCTTAACTTTGTCTTAAAAATCTTGCAACTAGTTCGACGGTGCCTGGAGTGTGGAAGGGCAGGAAAGAGCCAAAATAAACGCAATTTAGCGGAAAAAGATAATACAAGACCTCAACAAATAAAACTGGCTGTGCAATGGCTATATACGTTATTGCAGACGACCGGGAAAATCCAGAAGGTTCATGGTCAATTCGTCATAAGACCTATGAACAAACAACAATCGACGATCATGGGCCTGAATTCGGATTAGCTAATCATCGTCGCTACGACCGACATGATAGTATTTTGTCTGAAATACAGAGACACGTTGAAGCCGGAATTACGACTGCACAGAGCATGTGTATCCGAAATAATTTCCCTGATCTAATCCAGACAAGTTAAGATATTCGGAATGTTAAAGGCATATTTCCAAAACAAAACACCCAGATCCATGAGCCCTTCTAAAGCTATGCTTCTTCGGTTGAAAAAAAAAAAAAAAAACCTTCTTCTCTCAATACACAGTCGATGAAGGTAATCACTTGCATCAGTTCTTCTTCGCACACCCGGATTCCATTTTATTCCTTAAAGAATTTCACAATACTGTTATTCTTGACTGCACCTATGAAACCAATGGGTATTTTAGATCCCCCTCTAATATCCATCGGCGACGGAGTTAAACAAGACTAATGGAACGAATAGGTATGGCAAGCCCGTTCTCAACATTTGTGGTGTCACGGGTCAAAATAAAACAATAAAGATTGTTTTGTGCTCTATGGCTTGTGAGAGTACCGACTCACATGTCTGGGCATTGCAACAATTTGCTATGCTTCTTAGTCAGGAGCAAATAGAATTGCCAAAGCTCTTTGTTACAGACAGAGATAGAGCACTTTCAAATGCTCTGAACCTCATATTCCCTGTATTCAAAATCAGAATCTGTATTTGGCATATGAACAAAGATTTTCATGCTTAGATTCGTAAACGATTCGGACTTATTGAAACTCCAGGACCCAACGAGCCAAAAGACACCGAAGCTGGAAAGGACTTTTGGGAAACTCATAGCAATATAATAGGAACTTCAAATTTGAAAAGTTTTAAGGCTGGATGTCGATCGCTTTAATCAATGTCAGAAGAGGGGTGAAAATATCTGTGGAGCACATGGTTCAGAGACTTTACTAACAAGTTTTCCAAATATGAGAGGGATAAAATTCTTCATTTTGTAGTGATGTCGACGTCCCGTGTAGAAGGCAATCATTCAAAGCTGAAAAAATGGTTTCAGAATTCTCGATCCCATCTTTATGGATTTGTGAAGAAATTGATTTCGTGACGGGAAAATTCGCACGCGGCAATAGCACAGCACTTTAAAGAAGAGAGACGACAGATTCTATACTCCCATCAAACACCATTTTTTGATCGAGCAAATCTCAGAATCCATCAATATGCCTTGAGCCTTCTGGAAAATCTCATGAAAAAGCTAGAGTAGAGGTTAAAACCATTCATGAAAGTCAAAAAGGGGTAAAAATGTGATAATCCAGCCATTCAGAGATGTTGTCCACACAATATTGGGGCTGCCGTGTTTTAACGAGCTATGAGATCTCCTTTATGGAGACGTTTTGACGGTTAATCACTTTCATCGTCATTGGCACATTCCACATGTAGCTCTAGGCTTCGAAGATAGTCCCGAATCTATCTTGGAGCCTCTCAGCACCCCTGGACGAAGGAAAAATAATACCAAAAAAAAAAAGGCACAGGCAGGCTCGGCAACCGACGGAAACCGTTACATTCCGAAAGAGTGTCTAAAATATCACGTACTAGAAAAACTCCGAGAACAGTCACTCACCAAGAGGCTGAAGTGCTAACGAGTCATTTAAATCAAGAAACAGCTTCATGTAGCAGAGCTTAATTTATGATTGTCAAATCAATAATCGTTTTGTATGAGTTTTCTCTGATATAGTTAATAAATCATATGGTGGCTCTTTATAGCCCTTACATTGAGCAAGATTCTCTTCGTTCCCAGCGATATATTACTACTAATTTTGTGTTGCTATTCGAGAGATTAGAACGTACAGTCCCCGGTTGATTTAACTGGTATAAAATAATTGAGAATAGCATTAACTATAATACCCTTAATTTTTTCTACTTATCTGGCCGGTCATCAGTTTAAGTCTCTACTTGGTCTTCTGTTCAGGTATCTATCATACTCAATAGACACTATGCTATGATTCAAGGCTTCTACAATGTCACTTACTTCTTATACATTCATTTTTAAGAACAAGAAAATATTGCAATTTACTTAGCAGTGATTTTACGACTGGGGTTAAGACTTACCGACATGTTTAAAAACCTCAAGGTCATAGACAAAAAGCCACATGCTAAAGGTGCCTTACAAGTAAATTAGATTCTTGAGCTAACATAATTTTTGTTGTAACTAAGGCAGTAACATGATTGCATCTCAAGCTTTAATTACTGTATAAAATCGTCTAATTGGTGATGATGAAAATACACTAATACTAGTAAAGAATAATGTTCCGAGTACATTATTCTTCATTAGTATGAATAAGCAGATTCGAGAATATTCTAACTACTTACCTGTTTGTTAGAATATTAAGCATATTATCAGCAAATGATGTATGCTGATAGGCCTATACGGACAACATAGAAACATCTTGAAGATTGAAGAGTACTGTAGAGCATTGTGGAACATTGTGGAATACCTCTCTTCTTTTGTATATAAAGAACAGCTCTTCTGTTGATATTTTGTAGATAATGAAAGTGATTCGTTTATTAATACACCTCAAATTTTACTACCAAGGATATTTACATCCGAAGTCATAAATTTTCACAATTATTGGTACATGATTACTTAAATTTCTCGTAATCAATTTCAAGTATTTCAAGGTTAAATATTATAAAATAATAGTGAAGGCTTTTATACCCTTATGCTACATAATTTATTTCCAGATCCAATAATTCCTGGGTAAAAATTCTCTAGTTCTAGTGTGTCTGTTAGAAAAGAGACTTTAATTAGTTATTCATAACTTAGAATAATTGCCCATCTCCAAGATGTCACAAGGAAATAGTATTGAAGGCTGTGGATCTAGATAGGACCTACAGTGAAGGCAATGTCCTATGGTTTATATTTGGGGTCAAAGTTTCTTGCTTGAAATACCCGTTGGTAATGTGCAAGCTGGGCCACTGCATTGAAGTTATGAAATGATTTGGTATTCTCATAGTTAGAACAGATAATAGAAAATGATTGAATCTGAGATAATCAGTTCACATTAGTGACTTCCCAAATGAGAATAATATCTACAATTTTAAAACCGCCCTGTATCGTCCAGGGCAACGACAGCAAGACTTTGAAGAATATTCTGCCAATCAGAACAAGTACTTAAGCTAAGGTTGTTTTTTGTAGTTTATAAAATTGAATTAAAATTTCTGCAGTTTATACTGTGGCGCATGCCGCTAGTGCTGTTAGCTTATGATGGGATAGATATCCTTAAGAAGTGGAGAAAAATACCAAGTCGCTCGGACCATGGCGGTCCGTATTGAAAACAATGGCGGTCCGGAGCAACTGCGCACCAAATTGTACCTGCTTGCTTTTCGTAGGACCTCGGGTGCTACTACTTCTGGGGTGTAAGAAAGGTACGTAACGTAAAAGTAAGGCTTGTTGTTTTTTTTTGTTCTATCTAGAAGGAAGACTATGTATGAAAAATAGACCGCGCCATATCACGTGAATTCAAACATGAACAATGTACAAAATGTAGCTCCATCATCTATTACCAAGCCGAAATATACAGTGGTCATAATCCTATAAATCAACCGCCACGAACCACCTGCGATGGCTAAGCCAGGCTGGATGACATGCTCGCAAGTAGTTATGGAAAAGACGTTGCAGAGAACATGAGAAACACCGAAAACTTTCCGGGAACGGAAACAAAAAGATTGGGCCAGCATGACCCTCAATCAAAAATCTTTCTATAAGGCTGTAGAGGCGACCGCGAACGTGATTCAGTCCGTGACTGAATATCCGTAGGGGTTCACAATCGGATAAGCAAATACTGCGACACAGTAATCAAACTCTTGTGTGTAAATTTGGGTACAAGAGCTCTACATATATTATACCTCAACCTGCCTTGGAAGTAAGGACCTATGTAATGCTTTTCAGAGAACCGTGCACCTCAGAAAAGGAAAGCATTTGAATGACAAAGTTGCATCTCGGCTTCAACAAATATTTGTCTGCAAGAGCCGGAACTAAAATTGAACACCCTCGGGCTATGATTTACGCACAGAAGGGTTTGAGGTGGAAGCAAATTTTCCCATACGGAATCTGCCCTGATGTTATGTTCGTTATGGCCAACGGAGTAATAATTGCCTCAATTTACCAAGCACCAGGCACGGTGCTGACCTGTCTATTCTCTTCGACTCCTTCAAGGCCAAGTGTAGTTGGTGGTGATTTCATCGCATCAAATGCCTATTGGTAGCCTTTGGCAAATAGCCAATGCGGCGATGACTAAAGTATTTTGGACTGGATGTAAGATAAAGGAATGAGCTTGAAATCCCACCCTGGCGTACCCACTTATACTGGCAGCAATACTTTTAGTCTGATAAGGTCCAGCTACAAAGCCCTTGTTAACGTGGACCCAGAGCGCGACTACACATTTAATCATGACACTCATGGCTGAGATTTTCTAAAACTCAATTCCCGTGGAGCTCCCGTGTTTAAGTTGGGCCGAACAGTACAAGTAAAAGATGCCGCCCTGGACTATTTTTAATCAGTGATAAATAATGGATTGGGGGCTTGGTACAACATCCAATATCTTTGATACATGAGATAGACGATCTAGTAGAAGAGATGATGATTCAACTATTAGCCGATGCAGTAAAGACCATGGGATGAAGAATCGCAGCCAAATCCGTGCAAAGCACGCCATGTTTATTGGAAGAATTTCTCCAAGCACGAAGTATTAACAGAATCCACGATGACTAGGATTGCGAGAGGGTTTTCAGCAAAAATTTCTCCATATTTACACCTTCAGCTACTTTGGAAATTCGTTCTCAACTCCAGATTCTTGATGGCCAGGGCACCCATATCAACCTAGAATCTATGCAATATTTTAAATAGTATAATTTATACCTTTTATGACTATTTAGAGTCATATCAATCAAAGCCAGTATTATTAATTTAGTAAGACAGGAAATAATGTTCGTTCTTAAAAAAGAGGAAAAAAAGGGAAAAAATTGATCGAACAAAATCCTATCATGGAAAGAAAAAAAAAAATTAACAGAAGACAATGCATAACTTGGGGCTCACACAAACTCATGAACGTTGAATCAACGGTAAAATATCAGAAAATGTATCACAATTCAATCCAATCTCTATTATAATTATTACTTACTGAACTGAATATGTTTGACAAGATAATCATTTAGAAAACTTCTATATAGCAAGTTTAGGGTGGCAAATTAAGAGGCCGAGCTTAACTTATTCTGCTAATGAAGTGTTGTCGGTACAATACCAGTTATTGGTACTTCATGATCATTTAGAATCAAGCACTCGATGTAACCCATCTATACTCAAGTTTTATTAAAGCTCTCAATATGTAATCAAGTAAGGCACCCGTACTTATGCTATCACAGCTCAAATACAAGCTTCTGTAACTATTAATATCAAAGATAACGAGAATGAATTACGAGGCTTATTACAAATAAAGGGTTATGAAATTCTCATAGGTCAATCGAAACGGAATACTGGAAACCATAGGGAATCAGTAGAGCTATCAACCATGGCAATCGCTTCTCTATGTAGTGTCGGCTCAGTAAAAAATTAATATATTGGAACTGCATGAGAATAAGCTTATATATAAGACCCGAATGTATATTTGCTTATTAATACTGTAACTGAGGAATAATTGCCTAAAAATCCAACCAATCAAAGTTATTTGACTGGAGAATCAAACTAAATCCTTGGATAATTTTCCTTGGTGTTTTTTGTCAAAGTCAATTTTTTTCACATACCTATTCAAATTCGCGGTTAAATTTCCTGTACCGTCAAATTTACTTCAAAAAAATTATTCGAGATAAATTCGGAATTTTTATAGGAGGGCCTTGTTAGTTTCTTTGAGCTTATTTCTATCGGGGATTCTTCTTCTTTTCGTTACCAATTATCTCGGCCGATCACTCGAGTCTAACCGCTCAGTCTAGGTTCAACGTGATTTATTTTGACAAAGTACCGATAATCTGGAAACATTCCTAGTGATTATTGTGAGAAAAATATAATTGAAGAGATAATCTAACAGATTTTATCTCAGAGTTTTCAGAGAAGATATTGTGGGCCATTATTCATACTAGAGATGGTATATACAAGAAAAAATATACCCCCTTCCTACACAAGTCCTCTCTCCAGTTTCTTTTAAAGAATAAAAGATGGGAAGTGACGATGATATAAGACATTGTCCTTCCAAGCTCTAGCACTAAGTGTCAGTTATATTTATTCACCACTATACCCTCACTTGAGGATTCATTTGGAAGACTTAGCTCTTGTAAAGTCAGAAACTAAAGAGAATATTTAGAAGAATCGATATAGGTTTACTTGAACTTTATAAATAACAGATTTCTGGCCGCTATTTGATGGCATTTCAAATCTCATACACCTACAGTAAAAACGATAAAGCTCTTAAGTAGTAGGCTACTACTTATTGAAGAAATTCTACGATAAACGTCTAATTTATTTTATGAATAATCGAGAAAAAATATTAATGGGTGGCTCCAGACCATCTTTGGAACAGAAATTTCCCTTATCATGTTTACAATCAACCAACAAGGGAAAATATTTCAAAAATTTGAAACATTGAAAAGGTTTTCTTGAATCACCTCCTCTTATTGCCTAACAAGTTATGAGCTGTTTGAACAAAAACTGCCATCTAACAAACAGAAAGTAATCAATGTTTCAAGTGATTTTTTGTAATATGGATATAAAATCTTGAATGTGCCTTCCTGGCTGAGACGAAAAAAAATGTCTTCTTTAAATTGTGCCTGATTTCTACTTTTATTTGACAAGAATTACTTTTAGTTTATAAATTCAAAAACCTCAGTTAATCGAATTCTACTGTTTAATCCTCTATTTTTGGACTACGTTTGTGCTCTATTTTTTAAAATTCATTTCCATTATTATGAGTCTCTATTATATCTAACATTACAGATAAGCTATTCAGTTTTGATCTGTGTTTTTAGTTTCAGGGACAAGTAAATTTTTTATCATCGCAGCTCTAGGAATGATAAAATATTCTAAACTCTTCGGGTAATCTTATGCTGCTATAATACTTGTTTTGTCTTTGAAAGGTTTCAATGGCGACGGACCTTGAAACTTTGGAAGGGCAAATTATTCCTCAAAATTATAGACCTGAGTATATAATCATATCATACATTATCAGCTATATTGGATCATGGACAACACTCGAACTTATAAATCGCAGGACTGGTTTAAGGGGACTATATAACTGGTGAGTACCTTTTCAAAGGATTGAAAATCTTTTCTCACAATGTATGAGGTCAGTTCTCGTTGCTGCTTCAATTTCCATGGGAGGTATTGGCACATGGTGCATGCATTTTATCGGTAATCAGGCACTCATCTTTGCAGATGGACAACCCGAGGTTCAGATTAAGTATAATACTGGATACACTATCATATCATTTTTTATACCCATTATCATGGCTTTCATTGCCTTTGTGGGAATTATATGGAATGGTAATGTGAATCGAAGCCAAGTGATTGTAAGTGCTATAGTATTTTCTTTTGGTTTACTCGCTATGCATTACCTGGATCAGGCTGGTATCTCTAATTACGAGTGCACCTACAAAATTTTCTGGGTCTTTGGTGCTACAATCTTCTCAGTAATAGGCTGTGTGGGAGGCTTGGTAAAATTCTTCATGATCCGTGTATTATGGAAATCATCATGGTGGAAACGCGCGCTCTGTGCATTTATAATATCTAGTGGGGTTTCTGCCGTTCACTGGCTATCATCAATTGGAACAGTCTATCGGCTTCGAGAAGCAAACGTCAAGTTAAAGCCGAGTTATTCTAGGCTTTGTGCAATAATTGTTATATGTTCATTGGTAGGATTTTCAATTTATTTTTAGATTCACTGTCCCATCTGACCTTTGAAGTCGATATTTGGTTGCCTAGTTCTTCTTGTCCTTGGAATTATTTCACAAAGACGCAAGATGAACTACACCAAGACTGCAAAGCAACTTGTACTTGCGGTCGCTATATTCAACCATGAAGGAAAGTTGCTAGTAACGCCTGAGGGTGATTTACCACTTAGAAAAATTACAAATGCCTGGCTAGAACAAGTAGGTAAATACTATTTTTACTGAGTAAAAAGCTCATTTAAAATAGTCCATGAATGACGAGTTCAACATTTCACATCCTGTTTTTCTCTGGATGTATAGAACAAGTCGAAATTGGGACGCGGTTGTAGATCTCATCCCAAAAATGCGCTCTCATATCCATTTATCTGGAATTCGACAAGACCGTAGCTCTAAATCAGATAATCTTTTGACAGATGAAGGTGTACCAATAAAACACTACTCACTTGTATTTCAGGAACTATTCTGTATTACATCTGCTGATCTTGCCGCAGATCTTCATCAACCACTTGATAATATGGGTGTTCTTTTTGATGAAATTGTTAATACAGATGAAATACAAAATAGAAGGCACCAAAATGAAAATTTTAACAATAGTATGCCTAGCTCCATGGGAGATTTAGAATTCGAATCCTCAAATCGATCTTTATCTGGTAAAGGTCAGCTTCTTTTTCTTGTTAATCGGACAGAAAGGCTTGACGCTCGGCATCTTATATCTGTGGGATACCAATTCGTAAATGTCGAGTATGTTGCTTCAATTTTGGCATCTGATCTTCAAATAAGGCCTATGAATCTCATTTATCATATTAAAATGATGCAAAACTCTACATCGGCTAGCTATATGCTCGAAAAGGGGCTCTATTTTGCCCTATTTGCCATGCGGGCATCAGTTAATAGAAGCCAAAAAGGGTTTGAAATACTCGCACGTAGAGACTCTAAAATCCAACTTCCAAGTATGCTAGTTGACATTCAAGATATTAGAGAGTGGAACTTTGAATATCTAAAAAAGATGACGAATATGAGCATGGTAGAATGCATAGAATATCTCTCTCAAGCCACTTTGTTTAAAACTGCTTCAAAGAATCAAATTAAGTTTGCGAAAACTCTTCTCTCTTCTCTAGTGGCCTTAAAGAACGAGATAAATGATCCAGCATTTAATAACTCGAAGCTTCTAAGACAACCATTTGAGGTACCGTGTCGGGGTAGAACAAGATTTTCTCCACCAGATAAAGCAATTTTCATTGTTTTCGGGATATTTGTACCTATTAATGAACATGCGCCTATAAATAAGCTTGTATATGTGCCGCTTAGTTTTTTCAAGATGGCTCAGCATGTGTATAAAAGCTCCAGAGAACATGAAATATATGCTAAGAAGATTCATGATGACTTCGCTGAGCTTCTAAATCTTGATCGAAACCTACTGAAAAATAATTCAGTTATAGACCCCGACGACAAGCCTGAGGATAAAGTTAGTTTGTCAAAATTCACTGGAAGTATAAAGAATAATATCGAATATCCAGTCAAACCATCAACTTCACGATTTTTATTTTATAGAGAATCCAGAGAATCCAATGACAAAACTTTGAGGAGTGCACAAAAAATAGATATGAATCATTTACAAGGAAATAGTTTAGAATACGGCAAAATTTCTAGTTGTGATGAAGCCATTAGACTAAATTCCATCAAAAATTCTATACTACATGTAAGTATGTCGGATATTAGTCTTCTTTATGCTAATTGATAAAGGTTCCTATTACGAGTTCATCAAATGATGAGACAGACGACACAGGTACATCATATGTAGATGAGCTTATTAGACTCACAATTGCTATGAGATCAACCAAAAACATTCTCCAATTATAGAGTAGTAAAATTTGAATAACGATTACGAATATTTTTTGGTTCGTCTTGAATCCTTTGCAAGCCACCAGTTATCTTTATTTCTAATGTTTTTTTTTTTTTTGGAGAGAGAGAAAGAGAAGGGGGGGG
>JAHYSP010011108.1:0-15466 GCA_019455505.1 Pleochaeta shiraiana | reverse complement strand
TGAATTATATTTTATATCCTGGATATAAAGGGTGGGGGGTGGGACGATCAAATTTACATCTGATGTGATGAACAAGACCAGTACGACATGGCGGACTATATTGAGGGCACCAGTGAATTATTATAATTTGAATACATTGAATAACCGACGAAAAAGTTCGTTGCCTTTCCACAAATCAGAGTAGAATGGTTAATTTAAAACTTGGAGAGTTATGTACCTATTCAATGTAGCGGAAGTAGAAGTTGTAGTTCATTTACTCTAAATGCAAGTCTGTTTTAAGTTACAAGGTATATCCTTCTATTTATCACGTGCCCAATTGCCTAATCGACGTAATTTAGACAGCGGTTAACAGAATAACGAATATGCTTGGTACGCCATCTAATCGCCACTACTGGAAGGCTTTTTGGGATTAAATGTGTTTAATAAAAATATTAATAATCATACTTACAGATATTCCGACTCTTTGCCTGTTAAAAATGGCCCGAGTCTGAGAAAAAATTGAGTTGTAAATCCAAATAATTGGTAATTTTTGTCCTCAGTCTCCTTCTCTGTATGGTTCAAAATTATTCGAGAATCGGTTGAAGGTAAGGTAGGCTGCACGGAATAAATAATTGAATTTTGTAAATTTTCAAGAATGGATTCATTAGTGATCTATTGCAGTAGGATCGATGCAAATTTAACATCAACTGAAATCGCAAATTGATAAATTTTGGGAATGAACAATTTGAATTTATGGTTTACTTTGGTGTATCTAACAAAAATACAAGTCTCAGCTCTTTGTGTGTCAGGATCTTCAATCTCAGAGCTTGGATCTTCTGTGTTTTCTGTGTTTGCCTGAGGCTTTGACGGAAGTATGAGTTTTGATTTGATTTGGTCTGATGTTTCTTGGCATTTTTTATTTACATGTATATAAAGTTCAAGTACCGCCTTTATTGGAGGGTATGCCTTGTCTTCTTTCATACTTTAGATTCATAGATTCTTTTAGATATGTATAGACCCAGTTGTCACACTCCACTCCTCATCTCCCCTTTCTCATTTTTGACTTTACGGTCATTACTTCGCTGTCGATTCCTCACCACCCTTGTTCTCCTCGATTTCGCCACCTAGTCGTCGTCCCCCTATCTACTGCTTCGAACCACGGCCTAGCCGAGAACCCAATATCTGGGCTGGCACTGTTAAAGCTTACTTCCTCAAGTGCGTTTTATTGACTTGGGAATATGCACCGATTTTTTTTTCCAAATGATTGGAGACGTAAAATGGAGGGTTTTATCTGATGAAAAGCCTCCTTAGGTGTTTTTCTATTAACATCTCTGTTGGTTTCACGAAACATATTTTGCCAAAGTTGTTATGAGTTTTAATTAAGTTTTATTCTGCATTCTCTTCCAAAAAACTTCCTAACTTGTACAGAGTACAGTCAGTATCTCTGGGGAAAGTTCGGTGTGTTAACTAAATCTAGATTTACGCTGCCTTCCCATATGAATTGTAACTGCAGTAGTGGAGTTGCAGCACAAATAGATAATAAACTCTAAATGGAAGATAGAGTACAGATAATGTCTTTAAATTTCTCGCCTAGCTCTACGAAACAGGCTGTGATACAATACTCCAGGGCTACGTCAACTAAACTGCATTAGCGTGACAGGGGTCTTTGTAAATTCTTGACTATTACGAAAGGGGCAATACTTCTAGAGACTAATTATCTAATTGCTCAATATTACTATTTCCCCGAGCTACAAGACTTTATTCTCCTAAATATCTCATTTTCATCTCCTCACAGACTACCAAGTACCAAAAAGTTCGATCCAACACAAATGAGCCCTACTTATCCATCATCGCAACGCCGTCGAAAACACCTCTCACCAGAAGACTGTATTCGCATAAGAACATTACGAAAATACACTAACAAAACCATTCAGCAAATTGCTGATGATCTTGGATTCTCCTGGTCCCAAGTTCAACATGCTTGTGCCCGACAGAGTAAGAGCCCCAATATTCGGACAGGGCACCCGCCTGTACCTTCTGGTCAGTAGATAGATCAGTTGGTGGCCTTTGTTAGGTCTTCATATGAGGCTTGACGGATGTGTTTTCTGGATCTCTCACTAGATCCATTTAGGCACTGAAACGTTGGTGTGACATCCATCCAAAATGCTTTCAATAGTAGGGGATATACTCGACATCGAGCTCGCTCAAATCCTGTACTGAGTGAGATAAACAAAACGAAGAGGATAGAGTTCGCCCGAACTCACATAAACTGGATTTTGGAAGAATGGAGTCGGGTTCTCTGGACCGATAAGACAGGTAACTAAACAAGTAGCTAGACAGGTAACTAGACAGGTAACTAGACAGGTAGTAAATAATGCCATCTAAATTATATCTAGCTCTAACATGCAATTTAGGCAGATGAAGAAGTTGAAGACTCCTGTTTAGATAAAAGGAATATGAAGGGGAATGGCTGGATGTTCTGGGGATCTTTCATGGGATCTCAGAAGGGTCCACATTTAGTATGGGACAAAAGATGGGGAAAAATAAACCAAGCCAGCTTCAGTGAAAGGGTCGTACCATTAATTATCAACCATCACAGAGAGCACCCGGGCATGATACTCATGCAAGACTCGGCACCTGCTCATAGAAGCCGGGTGTTCGAGGAACTTGCTGAAGCGGGCATCGAACTGATGTAATGGACTCCCTTCCCCCTGATTTAAATCCTATTGAAAATGTCTGGAACACTTTGAAAGATAACTTGCGGAATTGTTTCCCCGAACTAGACGGACAACGGTTGTCATATTTAAGACTTCATGCAATAGTTCAAGCTAGCTGGCGCTTTATTACCAGTGAACATCTTACGCCACTTCTCGAAAGTTTGCATTTGAGGTGCCAGGCAGTTTTGGATCCGGAAGGGAGGCACAATTGTTACTAAGTTTTGGATTGATTTTCGGTGTTTTATTTGTCTAAATTTGTGTGAATAATGAGAGATTTCGTAGCTTAGACAGGTGGTTCAATATAAATGTTGTGAATTTGCCAATGCAAATCTTACATGTATCAATCAGGATGATCATACATGGATTGGGATTAGGTGTTCAGGTTGGTTTATATGGGAGTTGGACGATCGTAATTTGGGTATACCATGTATTATTAGTGTTATTGACTAGTCCGCACGGGCCAGCCTTGGGAAGGTATAGGGACCGAAGGACGTTGGCGTTGGCGTTAGGATGTAGTGATTAATGATAATCTATTTTACTGTTACTTTTACTACATTGCTCTTCTGTGCGAAATTACTCTAACTGCTACAAAGGTGTTATAGCGTCTCTGCTGAGTACTAATTTTTAACAGGTTATGAGCCCGGGTTTCGCTTGTAGTAGTGTGGCAGGAAAGAATATACATGTTTTTTCGGCTCACTAAAGGATTGTGTTAACTCCGGAGCATATATATTCTTCAGCACAAAAGGATTGTGCAGTAACGGTAAATTTAGTGCCTTTTTTTTAAAAAGAAAAAAGAAAAAAAGACATAATAAACACATTCAAAATGTCGGGTGAAAATCCTTGGTCAATTGAAAAGCTGACCAAAACAAATCATGAAAAATGGTTTCGGTTAATGAAAACAAAAGTGCAGAGTAAAGAAATAATGCATGTTCTGCAGATGTCAGTGGAAGAATATGCCAGGGTAGCAAGTCCTAACATAGTTGAGGCAGAGAGTGATGAGAGACTTGAAGAAGTCACATCGCAAATTGGACAACTATCTTTGGATGATCAAGAAAATTCTTCTTCCGGAAACTCTTCGTGTCCAAGAGTTTTTCTAAATAAAGAAAAGAAACGAAAGTATATCAGGGACAAAGGAACTCTGATATATCTACTTCTTCAGGGTCTTGATGATGATGATCAAGCTCTGCTTGATGACTATCAGACGCCAAGAGATTTATGGACAATTCTTCTCTCAAAATACAGTAAGTCGAGCAAGCTCGCTGCTGCTCAATATACTAAGGAGATTAAAAATTTTGAATTCACATCAGACACTACAATTTCTGATGCATGGAGTAAGTTGAAAAACTTACGACGTAAAATTGTTGCTGCAAAACCAACAGCGCGTATGCAGTATGACGATGAGTCTTTGCTGCTACTTCTAATAAGCTCGCTTCCTCAATCCTACCAGTCTGTTGTAGATTTAAATATCAACGCAACCCTAAACGTCGACGATCAGCTACAGCATCTTCTGTTCAAGGAGGAGAGACTAAAAATTGATGAGAACAAAATTGAGACGGCTCACCTCTCCAGGTGGAAAAATCCCTATAAAACTGGATCTCGTCATGATTCATCAAGTCGGGACGCTGTGGATGTGGAATGGTTTTTGTGTGACGGAGACCATTTTGTGATCGAATGCGAGTTCCTGGAACGCTGCAGGGAAACAGTGTCTGAGTTGAAAGAAAAGAGGAGGAAAAGAAGTTCACGGTGGTATAAACATGCCATACGGAAAACAAAAAATACAAGTTCCAAATATAAGAAATCGTCGCATGGACTTTTTGGAGCAAAAGAAACAGAAGAATTGACCTCATCTAGTGATAGTTCACATTCCACTGATTCAAGTAATTCTTCTGATGAAGGGGTCGCTGCCCTTACAAAAGAAGATAATAAAAAATTCCGTAAGAATCTCAATAAATGGCCAATAGATACAGACGCATCATCGCATATGAGTGATCAAATGGACCTTTTTAGGGAACTGCTCAAAAAGATGAATAAGCGGCGGCCAATTCAAGTGGGAGAAGGAACACTTTGGTCAGATGAGTATGGAACTGTTGAAGTTGTGGCTGAAGATGGTTCCTCTTGTTATCTTCGAAAATGTTTGTTTTTACCAAATCTTGGGATTAATCTTGTTTCTGCCAGATGCCTGTGTAAAGATGGTATCATTGGCCTGTTAGATTTAAAAAACATGTATTTTAAAAGATTACATGATTCTATTTCGTTTAAAAAAGACAAAGAAACCATTCTTTATGCCAAACAGCAGGTCGGTTTGTATTTTCTAAAGTCAATATTAAAACGAATTCTAGGTCACGCATTAGTAGCATTGCCACAAAGCGCCGATAAAAAATACTATCAGGCCTTCTCAGCTAAGTACTGAAAACCAAGATGCAATTGTTAGGGATATCTCTGAATATCCAACTGATAAATCAAAGGATGATTTGATTTCAAAATCTCGCCGGAAAAGATACAGACTAATGCATCGAAGATTTGGATACTATGGATCAGAAACTTTACGACACATCCACGAAGTCTCTAATGACGTTAAGAAAATACATATCCCACCTAAAGAAAAAAGAATTTGTAAATCTTGCAAAATTGGGAAAATGAAAAGAAATATTAACAAAATTCTGAAGGTGCACAAGGAAAAAGCACTTGCACTCATTTCTTTAGATATCGCTGGGCTATTTATCAAGTCAATCTGTGACTTTGAATATATCTTACAAATCATAGATAGCTCTAGAAGAAATGTTTGGACTATTCCTCTCCGAAAGAAAAATGATGCAATTGAGGAGTTGAAAAAGTGGAAGTTGAAATAAGAGCGTAGCACAGGGGAAAAAGTGATAGCTTTTAGATCTGATAATGCACCTGAGTTAAAGGGGGTAATGGATGGTAGGCAAAACACAGATGGAGTTACTGCACAATACACTATTATAGCATCTTCTCACCAGAATGGACCTGCTAAAAGAGAAATCCAGACAACAGAAAATGCCATAAGAACTATGACTCACGCAGCTCGTTGTCCCGCTCAATTTTGGTGTTTTGCCGCAGAAACAGATGCATATATCAGGAACAGACTTACGCGAGACCCAACTAAAGATGGAATTAGGATTTCACCCCATGAAGCCTACATGGGCATAAAACCAAATCTAGATCATATACGGGTCTGGGGCTGCGTATGCTATGTTCATGTTGACCCTAAAACTTTACCAGCAGGGCATTTGCATAATAAACAAGTTGATAGAGGACGAGAAGCTGTTTTTCTGGGATACAATAACGAGACAGATAAACAATACTGGTATTATTCTGCTGACCTTGGTTACGCTCAACGATCAAGTTCTATAGAGTTTGATGAAAGCAAAATGGGAGGATCTCTACAGCTCCATTTAAGAAACTTAAACAGCGAGGTGATAGAACAAGGAACATCTTATAGCTTACTTGATAGAAAACCTCGCGGAAGACCAAGAAAATTTTAATCGCAAGCAACTGCTGCACCAATCTATTTTAATTCAATTGATGGTCAGATTGACAGAAATACGCAATTTTACCCTTCCATTGACGATGAGAATGACCCTAACAATCAATCTACTTCAACATGCAATAAACAAATTTTGAGTAAAGATCAAGAGCAAAATAAAATTATGCTCTGTGAAGTTAGAGATATCGATTCAAATCTAAATCTTAACATAAGAAAACAAGCGTGGAGGAAAAAGAAAAGGAACAAAATGGGGAACAGGACGAAGATCAGAACGAGGGTCAGGACGAGGATCAGAACAATCAGACGAAGGAATAGAAGGAGGAACAAAAAAAAGAGCAGAGAGAGAAACAGAGGGAAAAAAAGAAAAAGAATGGGAAGAAGGAGCTAAAAAAGCACAGAAAAATCAACGGGAGAAGAAAGAGCGGAAACAAAAACGAAAGACAAAACATGGGGTCTTGGAACAAGATAAAGAAAATAACAAAAACAAAGATGAAGAACAAGATGTGGAACAAAAGAAAAAACGGGAACTACAAGAGAAGACAGAGGAAGTAAGTAATATGATTGATGAGAATTTCAAAGAAGACAAAATCAATTGTAGGCCCGATAATGAAATTGACAAAGAAATAAAGAAAGATTTAGTCAATATATTAATACGAAATGAATTATCGCTTAATGGCGCTGTCAAACATAAATCAGACTTTGAAGACAAAGGACATGATTCCAAGCGTATCAGAATAACTTCACCAATGTCCTCACCATCTTCTAGGACAATTTTAATTGATAAGAAACAAGAACTAATAGATATTGTGCCACGATACTCATTAAGAAGCCTTAGAAAGAACAAGCGTAAAGACGATAATATTGACGAGCGATATGTTAAGCGAATTAAAGCCATCGTAGCAAAACTTCTTAAACTAGCTGATTCTTATTCGACAAAGAACGAGAAAGATTTTGCCATCATTTCCAAAAAGAATCCAGAAGGTAAAATTAAAAATTATAGAAGCTCTTTTTGAAATTTTATCACAAGATGTCGATTGTCAAACTCATTACGCACTGCCAGCAAAAGTGATTAAGGGCATTTCCATCCCTAAAACTTATAAAGAGGCCATACTTAGTACATATTCGCAAGAATAGAAGGAAGCAGTCCACCAGGAAATAGCTCAGTTGGTAATGAATTAAACATGGTTAGAAATAACCTTGCCCGAGGACGCAAATTTGGTATCTAATAAATGGGTATTTACTATAAAAGAGACAGTGAATGGTGAAATCGAAAGATTCAAAGCAAGATTTGTCGCTAGAGGATTCAGCCAAAAATATGGTGTGCATTATACTGAAACGTTTTCTCCAACAGTTCGAATGGACACTCTACGATTAGTCCTTGCCATAGTTCCAAAGAAAGATTAAGAATGTTTTCAATTTGACAAAAAGAACGCATTTACATAAAGCAAACTGAAAGAAGATATTTATTTAGCATCGCCTGAAGGAGTTTCTGTTTCCAACGGTAAAGTTTTAAAAGCACTTAAAAGCCTTTACGACCTGAAGCAAGCTGGTCGCGATTGGAACCTTCTTTTAAAAAGTTTTTTGACTGATGATTGTGGATTCATCCAAAGCAGAGCGGATCCCTGCTTGTATGTAAATGAAAAGAGAAAACTTTATCTACTAATTTACGTTGATGACATTGCCGTAGCGCCTGAACATAAAGTACATATTGATTGGTTTAGCTAAATCCTATCATGTCGACTTAATACCAAAAACCTGGGGGAGATCGAAAAGCTTCTTGGCATCAGAATTCTAAGGGATAGAAAGCCCAAAACAATATATCTAGATCAGGAACATTACCTTGACAGGATTCTTACAAACTTCGGCTTCAGTCATAGCAAATATAAGACAGTTCCAATCAACGGCTATGAAAATCTTCGGGCTACTTTAGAGACAGATGAGAAATTTGACGTTAAAACCTATCAGAAAATTACAGGCAGTCTAATTTATGCTATGACCATAACACGCCCAGACATTTTATTTGTCCTTGAGTGTCTTACAAGACATATGAGCAATCCAGCCATCCATCATTACCATGCGGCTAAAGAAGTGATGCGATATCTACGTTCCACTATTCAGCAAAAGTTAAGTTTTGGACCTGGAGAAGGTGTAGATAACAATCACTTTGTATTATATACAGACGCAGACTGGGCAGGAGACAAGACTGATAGAAAAAGTGTTTCAGGGGGAGTTGAAATATTTTATGGAGGTCCTTTTTGCTGGACGTCAAAGAAACAGCGCTGGGTTGCAAGATCAAGTTGCGAATCTGAGTACATTGCTCAATCAGCAAATGTAATGCAGGGACAGTGGACGGCGCAAATATTCCGAGACTTTAACATGCCAGAATTCATTGGAGCCAATGGCCAAACAGTTGATATGCGAGGGGATAACCAAGGTGCCATATCGCTGGTGAAGAATCCCCATCTCCACGAGCGGTCTAAACATAATAACGTTTGCTACCATCATATTCGAGATTTAGCAGAGAAGTCAAGACTCCAAATTAAATACGTTCCGACGGAAAACATGCCTGCAGATGGGTTAACCAAGCCTCTCACTAGTACTGCTTTTGAAAGATTCAAAATTCACTTGGGCGTTGTAAGAAATTGATGACATATGAGTAGAAGACGACGTCTTTATAGGGTAGTTGCATTGAGGGTGAGTGTTGTGAATTTGCCAATGCAAATCTTACATGTATCAATCAGGATGGACGATCGTAATTTGGGTATACCATGTATTATTAGTGTTATTGACTAGTCCGCACGGGCCAGCCTTGGGAAGGTATAAGGACCGAAGGACGTTGGCGTTGGCATTAGGATGTAGTGATTAATAATAATCTGTTTTACTGTTACTGTTACTACATTGCTCTTCTGTGCGAAATTACTCTAACTGCTATAAAGGTGTTATAGCGTCTCTGCTGGGTACTAATTTTTAACAATAAAGAATTTAAAAAATAATTAAATGAATACAAAATTGAAATGAAAAATGTGAGAATCTGAGAATATTGTTCAACATGGGTCGATAAAATAAAAAGCAATTTCCCCATACAAGTTTGAGTTTTTTCGAAATGCAGTTATCTATTTGGGATGGAATATTTTAGTTCCCTCACCAAAAACCCCTGTCACGCTAATTCAGTATAGTTGGATTAGGCCTGCAGTGCTGTAGTTGCGAGAGGGTGGCAAAACTCCGTACTAACTTTTTCTTAAAATATCATTTTTTTTGAGGATAATATTGATAAGAGTGTCCATGATTTGATGATTCGTCTCGAAGTTCTGAAAGTAGTTTTGAGTTTACGAAATGTGCAGCAGATTTTAAGGACTTATTAAATAAAAAGTATGACTCTATTTAAGGTGTAAGCTTAGTGTAGAATAGTTATGTATTATCTTCTCTATTATTGAATAATTTTACAAATGAAAGGCTCGCGTTCCTTTCACGCGACTAGTGCGTATCCACTTCCACGAATGTCACGTGAGAGCCTCGGCTTGCACTTTTCTCAATACTAACCGAATTTGGCATGTCTACACCTAGGAGACCATGTTACTTACTCTTGATATTCTCAACAGGTCTCATTAAATAGTGTACAAATCAATGTATATTCAAGAATAATTGATTAGGATTTTGGTATATTGGAGTTTACACACATGTGTGGATTAATTATTCTGCAATAGTCTCATTCAGTAAACACAGATTAACACACGAAACTAGTCAATCACGCTAGCAAAACAAATAAACCTAACTACTATGTCTAATCATATCTCCACATTTAACACTTTAACTTCGGATATTAACGACCCCATAACTTCCGAACTTTCAGGAGAAAACTAATGTCGCATGCCATATCACGATAGCATGCCATATTACGACAGCATGCCATATTCTCAACAAATAGTAATAATCTCCATAAATGTGAGTCGGACCAGCCGGAAGGAGTTATCCGAGATCCGGAATGTGCAGATTAAATGGAATATCAGAGAAAAACTTCCGCACGTCCAGCCTGGGGACATTCTATTGTGATTATGAGCTAATTGGAGTCATAATATTTATTACCTTTGTAATTCAATAGAGGAGCCTTTCTCTGGGAAAGGTAAAGATATGGGAATTGATTGTTAAATTGGTCTATTGTAAACTGATCTGTAAAGTATGATGAAGCTTATTCTCTCCAGTGTTAACCTGGAGGCTATTTATCCATATGTGCGGCCGCTAGTCGGCCTTCCCTTGCATATAATGAAAACACAGCAAACAAAGCAAACACTGCGAACATACCAAATACGCTTCATACCCTGATTCTGGTTCGAGCCAATCATAACACATTCTCGCTCGTTGGATCCCAAGCCATTCAGGTATCTGTGGTAACGAAGAGGCAGACAGCGTGGCAAAAAAAAGAGCTCAAGAGGCAACCACAAGTCAGGAAAATACTGAGCTGTCCTGCGCGGCAGCCAAGAAACCCATGAGAACAACTTGCGCTAGACTTAGCGAGGAATGGTGGAACGTTTACTCCCCAGAAAGGTGCGGTATAAACCACTGGGAATCGGCTAGGGTCCCACAAATAACTACTAAGTCGAGCTTCGGCTCAGCAAAACAATTCTTGGCCTATTAATCACGGCACGTACAGGACATGGCGATTTCAAGATATATCATGAGAGATTTAAGCATGAATGTTTTGAAAGCTGCTGTCACAGGCGTTGCCTTGATATTAGAATCCGGAGTTTATCCGGTTTCCTTAGCAACGTAATATTTAATGTTCTGTCTACATTAAGCGCACAAAAATAGAGGGAGGGACCGTTACCCAAATAACAGACCTCTTCTCTATATAGAATATATACTTACACTGGACAGATTATTGTGCATAACAAAATTTAAATGACTTTTTACATAT
Source organism: Pleochaeta shiraiana (assembly GCA_019455505.1). NCBI lineage: Eukaryota > Fungi > Ascomycota > Leotiomycetes > Helotiales > Erysiphaceae > Pleochaeta > Pleochaeta shiraiana. The sequence goes on along the minus strand of JAHYSP010011108.1, from coordinate 4,350 downwards.
ATTCTATCTCTTATATTTTAAACTACTAGTACAAGTTTTTCTTCCAAACCTCTCCTAGTTTTATCGAAAATTGTTATCTATTTGTTTTGTTGATTTGTTGATTATTTTCTTTGGATGGAATATACACTTATACTGGACAGATTATTGTGGAGAACAAAATTTAATTGACCTTTTATAGCTGCGCGTGCGGTGCAGACACGACACCTACTCACTTCTTCTGTAGGAACACTAGGAAAAGAGCTAGATGCGAAATAGGAAAGCGAAAAACGTAGGAAGGCATAGACTGGCTATTTGGAACGGCGGATGGTACAGCGGCCTTTGGTCGCATCATGAAAGAATAATTACACAAACTAAATGAGTGGGAATTGGACCACAAGGTGGCTCTTTCCTAGTGTAAATAAAATTTTTCTTTAAGATAGAAGCTAACAATCACCACTGGTAGAAATACGTCCTAAGCCCTCGGGGAGGCTACCGGGCAGCTTAGATAGGCTGTTAGCAGACGTTAAATCAAATCAAATCAAAATCCATTAATTGTGAAGCATGGGCCAGAACACCAATTTTTGGAATTGGTATATTTTCCAATAGTATGGTCAGATGGTAGGCCATATGCACCGGTCTTCCAAATAGTGTAATGGTAGCCCTCAAACCTGTCCCACTTGAGACGGAAGACCACTGGCTCGAATCCAACAGATATTACCTTCTTAGGGATTCGAATGAATACTTTGATGAAGGCACACTTTAACAATTGAAAGTATTTTGAGACTTTTCTGTTTTGGTGAATATGCACGGAAAAGAAGTACAGAAGGTAACTCCATTTTTCGTATAGGTATTCGAAAACACTGGATTTTTTTTAAAAAATATAAGAGAAAATCATTTATTGTGTATTTGTTGGAAATGAAACAAAATAGTTTCACTTCATATTTTTAATGGAGTAATAAGGTAATTATATGTGGTTACATAGTACATCATCACAGGCTTTATGCGAAGGCATTTTTTCTATGGCATATTATAAGGATGTACGAAACAGTTGTAATTGAGTATTGAATGCCGTATCAAGACTTGGAACAATGCTCGAGATTTGGTATGAATTATTTTTCGATAATAGTTTGAGTTACAATGGTACTTATCTATTACATTTTCAGATGAGCTGTTGACTATTATATACTTAAGATGGGAGTCGAAATATATCGACGAATGATCTGTAGCTTTCGAACATATTATTCTTTTTGGTTGCCGATAATACATATTTACATCTTCTATACTTTTCTATTTTGGTTGTTCAAGAATTTAATTTTTATTTCATGTTATAGAACGAGGACCAATTATTTCAGTGAGAAAATTTAATCGAAATACAATTCTCTTCAAATTCCGCATCAGGCTAGAATTGTTCTTCGGTGGAAATACGACTGGAGAAAAGTAAACTGACCTTTCTGGTTACCCATACGCGCGCATGCTGACCACCACTTATCCATGACCTATCAGTTCAAAATATTTAATTCCATCTCCCTGCCGTCTGTTAAAATTAAACGCTACTAGCAGTTTAAAGATAGCGTTGTGCACTCAAAGTGATATGCACGGCCACGCTTGTCTCCCAATAGTTAAGACTCTAAATTATGAAATACGCTGAGCCGTATACGATCCATTTAATAGAATTCTTAGCGTTAGATTACTGTAGTATATATAGTTAGCACTCTGTGTCTAAGTGGGAGAAATTAACAACTCCACACTTCAGATTTACAGACTCCTATTTGTGCCACTCTGTTATTTCTATTATTTGTGATAGTTTCTGTTATTCTAATCATTGTGACTATCTCAGTCAAGTATAACTTTTAACACCGTCTAGTTTAGATCAGCCAGGGAAAAATATAGCCGCTTTCTCTTGTTCTCGTCGCTCAGGGGTGGCTTTCGCCGGGAGATATAGCATTTGTATCCTCTTCGAGAAAGAGCATTCCGAATAGCTTTATCACTGATACTCCACAGTCTAAAATCGGATTTAGCTATAGCGGACCTGAAACCATTGTTACAAACCCACTAATTTTGATATATTTGTCAATAAATTCACATCAACGCGGTAGAAATTAATTATTCGAAGTGAATGATAACCAATACTTTCTTCTCTACAGTTTGATATTTTTTTTCATTGTAAATATTGGGGATAGCAATTTCTATCCTGGTCTTGGCACTTTTAAAATATTGTGACAATTTGTGGCCGACATTTTAATACTTGGTATGACCTCCTTTTGGACTTCAAAAAAGCCGCAACTTGCATTGGCATACTTCCAACCAACTTTTGACATGATTCCGCATCAATGTTTTTACCATTCCTCCTCAACTCTTGACCACAATTCATGCATACTTCTGGATGATTCTGGGTACTTGCCAAGTTGTCGTTTGACTAGACCCCAGAGATGCTCGATCCGGTTCAAATCGGGCGATTGAGATGTCCAGCTCATTGATTTTATTTCTCTTGAAGCTAGCCATTTTTTTGTTGCTGCAGAAGTATGTATTGGGTCGTTGTCTTGTTGAAATATTAAGTCTGTTCTGGCGATTTAACCGAGCTGATTTGCAACTTGATCGATAGTTGGCAACAAACGAGAATCCGGAATGTTTAAGAGCTGTTCTGAATTCATCCTACCGACGATACGATCCATTCAACCTGTGCCAAACCAAGACATACATCCCCAGATCATCAGATTCCCACCCCCAAACTTCTGTATCTCCTCAATTATTTCTGGTTTGAGTCTCGATGGATCTTTACCACAGGTGCATTTGACACCATCACTATTTATCCGGTTAATTTTGGTCTCGTCTGAAAAAATATCCCATTTTCAGTCTTCTTCAGTCAAATTTTTATGGTTCTGTCCCCTTTTTAAACGAGCTCTTCGATTAGTTTTTGATAGTCTTAGTTTTCTCTCCTTTATTGCTCTCAGACCTTGATCTTTCAGTGCTCGCCTGACTATATCCACAAAATATTTGTCTTCTCTTTCTAGATTGATAAGTCTTGTCACATCTAAAGCCATTTTGGCTTCGCCATTTAAAATCAAGCGATCTAGCACCCGCTTATCTCGAGGAGTCAGCTTGCGCCGTCGTCCTGGTACAGGTTTTGATGTCTGATTTGATGCTGTTCTCACATACCTAGATACTGTATTTGCAGAAAAACTTAAAATCCCAGCAATCTCTCTATATGATCTGACTTCATTGAGTAAGGTATGAATCGAAGATACCTGATCTGGTGAAATCTTTCTCATTGTGCAATAATCGAAGAGGTATGATGAAAATTTGATATCAGCGTATTCTCACCGCTTACATCAAATTTACTCATACGCTCAAGACTATTTTGAGGTAGTGACGTTGAGGGTTAGGGTTACTGAAGGTTTAAGCAGGTCACATCCAATGGGGAAATGTCGGTCACAAATTGTCACAATATTTTGAAAGTGCCAAGACCGCGATAGAAATTGTTATATCTGTTATTTACGATGAACAAAAATACCAAACTGCAATGAAGAAAGTAATGATTTTTATTCACTTCGAATAATTAATTTCTGCCGCGTTGTTGTGAAGTTATTGACAAATATATCAAAAATAGTGGGTTTGTAACAATAATTTTAGGGTCACTGTGACTCTAATGTTAAAGTATTGGGAAATATATTTATCGATTGAAAGATGATTGATAGATCTATCTACTCTATTTCTTCTGCCCTTTATATAGATGTCTCAACATTCCAATATTCTTCCCTTCCTTGTATAATCACCTTTTTCAATGGTTGTTCTGTATGGAATTTCGGGAGTACCGAAACTGATGACATCAATCCTCAAATTTCGGGGTTCCCGTGCCTGTCTTGGCATTGTTATTCATCCACCCATGCCTGGCTTCTCGGCAACTCCGATATGACATAATTAGTTACAAAATAGATAATCCATGCTCTAGTACAAAAAACTAGTATGTTATATATGACAAGTATGGCAAATATTCTGTTGACATAAATATAGATCAAGTAGATGAGAAGAGCAAAAAGAATTCTATAAATTTATCTGTGTCCTAGTTGACATCTAAGAATGACTTGAATCGACCGTTTGGATCATTTCAAACAAAATTTTCGAGCTCATCAACTTGAATTTCGCTCGGAACTAGTTGGCGATCCGGACTTAGAGTGTCAGCTATAGTACCACAAAGACACATATTTTTAAACCGTCTTTTAGTTACATCTAATTCTTTGATGATATCCTGTAAAACCATAGTTAAGGTATTTGTTTATTATGGGTAGCATTAACTATCAGATGTAAATGATAATTGTTTTATATTGTTGTAACAAGCAGGGGTGTTACTAGTTTCTTTTTGATATTTAGTCT
>JAHYSP010011107.1:0-15379 GCA_019455505.1 Pleochaeta shiraiana | reverse complement strand
GTGATAGATTATTTTTGTATTCCTTATTCTTGTATTACGATTCTTCATGTATATAAGATACTCTATGGCAGATCTTGTAGAAGGACATCTTCTTCTAATATAAAGAAATTAACAACCGCTCAAGATACAGTGTCCCTAATAAGCTCATGATTATGAGCCCGGAGGCTTTACAAACTCAAAGCTGACCAGTAAAAAATTTTCCAATTGATAAATTTCTGTTATACTCGGTCCGGGAGTAGGATAATCTAAATGGACTTCAATTTTAAAGTTAGCATTTATCTGACGCGGCTATTTATTTTATGTAATTTATAATATCACTACAGTTAAGCTAGCTTTATGCCCCAAAGAACCATAAAGATCTCGTTTGGGATATCTTGATTACATTTCAACCATATTAGTCCACTAAAATCCGTTAGTTTAGTGGAAAGAAAGCAAATTTGAGGCAAGAATATTACTTGTTAATAGGATCAGTAAAGAAATATGCCTCAAAAACTTTTTTAACATGACAGCTAAGCAATTTTGTGATTACGTTGCTAACGTAAGAGAAGTTGTGATGTTCGACTCTTGTACTCAGATATTTACTGATATGTATTAAACTCATAAGAGTAAATTGATATCTTAAAATTAGTCAATTATAATTAATATATTTATGATGTATTGATGATATGAAATTGATAATTAATGATAACTATTCATGAAATTTTAATGATGATCTCTATCTACGATATTGAAATCTCTATCTTTTTACATTTTTCTCCTCAAGTTTAAAATATGACCTCATGCTGTTACGGTCTTAAAGTAGTTTGTTATTTACAATATACTCAGAGCTATCCATGAAAATCTTGAAGTAAAGAGCAAAAAGATGAGAGAAGTATCTCATCTATTTATCTACAAATGGGCTCTTGCGAAAACAACTAATCTTTCATTCCCTGTCCATATCGAATATATAATTATCTTTGAATTTGATTAATCAATCCAATCATGCCTCTCAACTTTCCCAAACATCTTCAATAGAACATCGAAATTCGTCTCGCCAAAATGTATTTTTAATTTGTGAAACAAGAAATGGTTTTGACTCAATTTTTTAGATATATATATATAAGTTAAAAATAGAATGTGAGTGATATTATTAAAAAATAGGATAAAATTAGGGACTCAGTCGGGCAGGGGTAACTGTCTAAGCTCGAAAGTTATGTTTAGCTGCTTGCATCATGGGTGTGAGTCTATCCTACTCCAATTGCCGACACCTCTCACCAATAACTAGGCATTAGATTAGTTTAATTTGAGCCAGGTTCTAGCCTATTACTTTTATGCCTTAGCCTAAAAGATATAAGGCCTCAGGCCTGTAACACATGCTTTCTGTTGATATTAAAATCATCAGAAAATGTCATAAATAGATCCAAAAGTATCATTCTTAATGACAGCATACTACAAAGGAAATAATGCAAAAGAGCTTTGTTAACCGAAACATCAACCATTTTATGTAAAAATAAAATAACTAACATGAAAGAAGCCTTCGTTAAATATACTTGATATAACGGTGACATTATTCCAACATATGGCTATGATACCTTGGGAAATGACTGTTGAAAATCTTCATTCAATAATGCTCATCACCACTGTAGACAAATACTGTAATGAATTCTTGCAAAACTACCCTGATGTCAAATGTTCAAAAAAATATATGCTACCAAGTGTTTCACAAAGATTTACAGACCAGTCCGAAAATATATTTCAGGTAAGTCCAGGAGTAGTTGGATTTATTCTTATGATCTGCACAGAAGAAATTCAATGGCTGGGCTCATGGCGGCAGACGATAGTATATGATTTCAAATCAGTATATAAGTCTTGATATGATGATTTCAATCATTCGTCAAATGGTTGTTGAAATTAAGTGCTACTAGCAGTTTAGAGATAGCGTTGTGTACTCAAAGTGATCTGCACGGACACGCTAGTCTCCCAAAAGCTAAGACTCTAAATTATGAAATATGCTAAGCCGTATACGATCAAATCAATAGAACTCTTAGCGTTAGATTACTATAGTATATATAGTTAGCACTCTGTGTCTAAATGGGAGTAATTAACAACTCCATACTTCAGATCTACAGACTCCTATTTTTGCCACTCTGTTATTTCTATTATTTGTGACTATCTAAACCAAGTATAACAACTTGTTGCTATCCACAGGCCCCAAAACTTCCAACAATGGTAAATAAGAGAGAGGATATGTCTGGGTATATTTCAGCCGCAATTGGGCGTCAAATCAATATTTATGGCTCTTGAAGCAAAATTGCTAATGCTCTATACACTCGCTACAGTCTTGAGTATAAAAATGTTGATTAATTTTTCCAGAACTCTGAGCTTCGTAAGTTCAATAAAAAAAAAAAAAAAATCAAAGATGAATAAGTTTATTTCAAATGCCTATCTGGGGCAAGAATAGAAGGGATTTGGTTATGAGATTGAATATAATGATTTTCTAGAACTTGGTATGAGTGCGGTGGCTCGAGCCTCTTCAATATAATCTAGAAACCGTATACTATAGAATACAGGTATCTCGAACCATTTTATTTGGTGTAAAAGTTATTTGTTTTGCACTGGGAAAACAGTTCAAACCATTTAAATTTGACCATGCAGTAAGAAGCTCTAATCTGAATCATAAAGATGCTTGCCAACTACGAATTAGTAATGTCATACTCAATCTATTAAATGCATTTCACTACTCGGAACCTTTCTGTAATATTATTTCTGCTGTAAAGCTAAAAGAGGAGCAAAGGTTAGTTGCTGCTGAGCAAAATGAGATATTAACTAAAATGAATGATAATTACTCTATGACACCAGCTGCTAAAAGTGAAAAATATTGAACGAATTTTTTTTATTAACCTTTTGATAATATACAGAAATGAGTAGCTCATCAACCTCTAGTAGCAACATAAGTAGCAAGAGTTCCCGGCACAAGTGTTGAAAGGTACTTAGTGTGTGCCTGAATCACATTCTACATCAATTGTTGTTTGGTCTCCTGACGAAGATCGTTTAATCCCTTGAAGTGATAGGGGTTTTTGTTTTGAAAAATGAAGGTTCGAGTAAGAGGCCATGTTGTGGATTATTATTATTATCCTAATACAGGGTATAATTGACATAATTATAGTGACTTATAAATTCTTCTATACCGAATAAAGTTTAGTGGCTTGGCGTGCTGACGCGAGCTTTAAATGTAAACAAACATGTAAGTAGAGAAACAGATGATCAGATAGATACTGTACAACCGTAACTCAAATTTTTAATAGCAAATTTATGCAATCAATCTTGCTTTCTAAATCTCTATTACTTCATAGTTATGAGCCCGGAAGCTCTTCAATATACTAAACATATCTAAGTACTCCAGTCTAAAAATCAAGCTCTGAGAAAAAATGATCGCGAATCTACGTACTTAATATAAAATATTCATCTCTTGACATCTTATCTTTCCCAATCATGAATTTTGAATCTGACCCAGCAACTACACGTATAACTGTTGTACTTGACATGCCAAGCGACTGGTTTGACTGGTTATTCATAAGAAAAATTTCTTGTCGTCACTTTGATCTCTAGAAATACGTTGATCCTGAAACGACAAAATATTTTCTTCCAAGGCTTGTAGAACCTTCAGAGCCACTGTTAACTTCGTATAATCCAAACGCATTTTCTTTTGCAGATATTGACGAGGAAGATCGAGACTCCTTTCGTTGGGATTTTGATAGATATGAGCGAAAACTATTGGGGTTTAAAAAATTAGTACAATCTCTTGTGGATTTTAATCTAGAAATTAGTAAAACAATCTCCAAAAAATTACTTCATCTCATCCAAGATTGCGAAACTCCTTATGAAAGATTAGTAAAGTTGAAGAAACATCTGGCTCCAGATGCTTCTACTCGACGCCATGAAATTACCGATACATACAATACACTTAATACTCCACCAACTGCTCTTAGTAAACTTGAAGAATGGCTTTCAAAATAGACTAGAATTACTCCGATATGAAATTCTATGAAATTACCGGAAACTGATGGCATCCGGCTACAGAGTACTTTTTAATTGCATGCAGTACAATTGACCATGATTATACAATAGTGTGTCTCAGAGATCTTTACAAAGCCAAGAATCCTGGTACCATAGATGAGTTGCCTACTTTGGATGACTACGTTGCTGAATTTACAGCATTCTTACGACGTAATAAGCCTCTGAATTTAAGTCTCTCTGTTGCAGCTGCAGATTTTGCTTTAACTAATCCCGCCAAAAACAAACCAACCGGTGCTGGTAAAAATCGACAAAATGATAAACCGTTGCCAGATTTCATTTGTGGTTCAAAACATTTGTATGCAGACTGCTACATAATTAACAAAGAACATCCCAAGCGTCCGGTAGACTTTTGTCCAACCTCTGAAGCTTTACAGAGATTTGAACATGCAAGAAGAAACCCTAAGACGCAGGAAAAAATACTGACTGCACTACAAAAGTGAAAAGAAAGATCCCAGAAATCACGAGTACTATAAATAGACGACGGAATTCCATCGTCTCGTAATGAATCTTTTGTAATATGCTTAAATGATACTTTAGATGAGTCAGTAGTCTCTACTCAGAGTGTTCAAATCAATACAAGCACTTCAAATCACTCTTTCATTGATGACAATGTAGAACCAACTGGAAACCTTGTTACAGTTTTTCTTGGCAAACCCCAAACTAATCAAATACTCAACAGATGGATAGTTGACCCAGAGTCAAACACTCATGTAATAAACAGTGAGTCGTGGAAAGGATGGAAAAGAGAATTTGAGAATACTGAGAGACTCACTATGAATGCAGGAAATGATTGTTCTGTAATCACTGCTTGGGGAAGTAAGGAATTAGTTGCACGGATACCAACTGGTCTCAGAACTTTGCTTATGACCCTTGTTGCTTATGACGAAGGATTTCTTACCAGTGTGATTGGTCTAGCACGATGTTGAAAAGACGCAATTCCTTTTGTTCAGGTCTAGACGTCCTCTACAAAAGTCAACCAACACAAGTTATTGCACAATTAGAGCATTATGAAGGACACTGGCTTATGGACGCAGACCCGTCTCGGTGACCATGCTCTAATGATATAAAAGAGTATTTATGCAGTTATGGAGCTTTTTATCGAACATCATACGCTCCTAAGCCTACAAACAGTATTGATCGTCAACTCTCACACCAGATTTGGGCACATCCGAGTAGGAAGACCGTAGAAAAATTGAACAAAACGTAAATGGTGTTTCGGTAACAAAAACAGAAATTGAAGAATTTACTTGTCAAGCCTGTATAGAAGCACGGCTGACTAAGATAATTTCTCGACGCCAAGGACAAGATAAAGCTACTAAGCCATTTTATCGAATTGGTATCGACCTTGTCTATATTGTACCTCTAACAGAACAATGCTGTAATGGAGATAGATATATGCTCGATGCAGTTGATGAGTATTCCAAATGGCATGAAGTATTGACTATACGTGAAAAGTCTAGACCGGTACTTATGCGATGGGTCAAATCTGTAATAAGAAAAAAAAGTCTTGTCTAAGATGCGGATGTTTGCTTTATACGCTCTGACAACGATCAGGGCTTTGGTAATGACTTGGCAGATTTATGTGATGAGCTTGGAATTACCCTCGAGACTACGGCTATAGCTACACCTGAGCAACATGACCTTGCTGAATGAGCTAGAGGTGTACTAACTCTCAAGGCGCGTGTAATGAGGCTTCACGCAAATCTTCCAAATTACTCGCCAATGAATTGTATAAAACAGTAGCTTATGTTCTCAATCGTACCCCTACAGAGTCTTTAAGTTGGAAAACGCTATTCGAAATGATTTGGCACAAAAAACTTCTAGTTTCTCATTTGCGCCCTATAGGTTGTCGTGCCTATGCCGTGAAGAAGTAAATCCTGAAGGGGGATAAAACTGAGTCTCGTGCACTTATCCGCCATAATTTTGGATATCAGGGCATTAACATTTTTCGTGTTTGGCTTCTAACAACTGATGAAGTGTTGGTAACGCGTGACGTCGATTTTGATTCTTCTCTATTTTACAATGATAGCGAAATATACACACACAGATCAACGGTTGAACGTGTTGTTGAGCTTTTTGAATATCCAGATAATTAGAAATTGACGTAATTATCGATGATCTTCTTACGGAACGTCAACGACAGCATAGAAGTATTTTTAATAGTCAAAACAACGACTTTAACGGCTCAGTAAAAGAGACTGCAGTCCATAGTTGTATCCAAAATTCTAACGTATCAAAAACTCCTAACCATCAACGGCAATCGCTTACCCCGGGTCAATCAAAATTTGGTAATTCTGCTGAAAACTTTGATAACATGGAAGTATCCAATAAACCAATTATACAAGAGCGTCAATGAAATGAAAGAACTCGTGGGGAGCCTCAAAATATGCTAGCTCATGAAGGGTATCGTGTATATGAAGAACCTGCTCCAAAACAAATTAATCTTAACACTTTTGATACTAGTCTGATAATAATAGGAAAGCGGAATCGTAAGCCGCCGCCCAATTCTAATATCTTTGAAATTCAGTTTCATGTTGCTACGCTGGGAGAGAAACAAGTATCACACTATTTGCAAGCATTCGCTACTGAAACTTCAAAATTAAATTCCAGTGATAATGTTCCTCGAATCCATCAGAGCCAACTTCCACTACTACCAAAGCAGGTCAATGCTCTCGATGCGCACGTTTTTGGAAAGCAACTTTGGTCAGCATTAAATAAAGAATGGGATTCACGCTGTAAAAAAGGCTGTTTTAAAGAAACACTCGAGACCAAAACTACAGCAGATGTAGAGATACTTCCATTGATGTGAATCTTCTCCCACAAAACCTATGAAGATGGCTTTCTGTTGTCATTTAAAGCACGTCTTGTAGTTCGGGGAGATTTGCAAGAGCCCCTAGACAATACTTACGCAGCCACTCTTGCAATTCGAAACTTTCGGACACTCATTGCCATAGCCAATGACTTTAATCTAGAGCTAAAGCAATATGATATACCAACTGCATTCTTGAACGTAAAATTGAATCGCAAATTCTACGCCAAAACTCCTGATGGCGTGTGCAATGTTAGTGGGGAGATTCTGGAGGTGCTACTTGCCATATATGGTCTGAAAGAGTCACCACTACTGTGGTATGAAGAACTAAAGAGTACTCTGATCAAACTAGGACTCAATGTTGTTCCAGGATTTCCATGTCTATATAAATATGATTGGTCACTTATGTTCGTTTATGTCGATGATATTGTTATGGCTTATCTTAGCTCTAACAAATACCTATTGATTGATTTTGAACAAAAATTAGTTAAAAAATATAACCTGATAATATTGTGAGACTTAGCATGGTTCATAGGGACACGTATAATACGCGATCGTCTTGCTCAAAAGACGTGGCTGATACAAGACGCGTTTATTGATAAGTTTTGTGCGCGATATATAGTATCGAGAATACTGGCAAGTATCCAGAATTTCCAATCTCTGAAAATTGGCTTCCACAGTCAGTTAATAAACCATATAAAGCCCGTATTAAGTTATACCAGCAGCTTGTCGGCTCACTGGCATACATTGCGGTATGGGGTAGACCTGATGTGGCCCGTACACATGTGATATTTGCGTGTCACTTTACGTATCCAGGACAGTCACATATTTCAAAGATCAAATAAACTAGAAGATACTTGTTGGGCACAAAATTTCTCGCACTCGTAGCATCGGTTGAAGATAATAAACTGATTGAGAGTATAACCAATGATCCGAACTACAAAGATCCACTGTTTTTTGGATCCTCCGACTCATCCTATGATGATAAATCCGAAACGCGCCGAAGCTCACAAGGCCATCTTTTTAAGTTCGGTGGTATGGCAATTGATTGGAAGTCCACGGTGAAACGCACAGTCACAAATTAACAACCGAGTCCGAGCTTCTCTCCTTATCACTTGCTGGATCTCAGATGAAGGAATGGATGCGCTTTTTCGAAGAAATTTCACTGAAACTCGATTGTAGGCCTACTCTCTGGTATGACAATCAACAGACTGTTGATTTTACGACATAATCTCAGGAGAAGCTCCAAACTTAAGTCAAACACTTTGATATACACCAGCTATGGATCTGACAAGAAGTTGAAGCTATTAGAATGGACATAATATGGGTTTCTACAGATAAGATGCCAGCTGATGGGCCAATAAAAATTTTGTCCAGGCAGAAATTTAAGGACTTTATTAAGCATCTCGGCCTAGTTGACATCACCACCCGTCTCAAAAATATGAAGAGCATTTCATTAGATAAGATCAATGTTCTATATCCAAATCAAAAATCAGTCAGCCATTTTATATTCTCGAAATTTGTTGTATGTCTTATAATCAACATTGGCTGAGGGGTGTGTTGTGGTTCATTATTATTCTTATCCTTACACAGGGTATAATTGACATAATTATAGTGGCTTGTAAATTTTTTTTATACCGAGAAAGGTTTAGTGGCTTGGCGTGCTGACGCAAGCTTTAAATGTAAACAAACATGTAAATAGAGAAACAAATGATCAGATAGATACTTTACAGCCGTCACTCAATTTTATCATAGCAAATATATGCAATCAATCTTACTTTCTAAATCTCTATTACTTCATAGGCCATAACAACATGTGAATAAGATCATGACTCGAATCTAGTAGTTTTATTCTTTTGATAAATGTTCAAGTCTAGATACTAGAAATTACTTGATACATTAAAGAGGAGTACTCTGTCTTAGATAGTATACGCTCTTACTGTTATACATATTATTAATATAATATCAAAAGTACTGTTTAAATTACAACATCAAATAGCACACAGCGATGACATGAATAGCTTGGTCATATTGGACAAACAATTCTTTAAAAAAAGTAAAGTTTTTACTTGGCATGGAAAGTGTTAAAATTATATTGTGGAATTATAGCGTTTAGCTGTTAGGCTAGATGATTTGAATCACTTGGAAAAAGATTGAAACAGTAAGAGTCTGTAATATGAAGAGTGCTTGGAGTTGTTGATTTCTCTCAAGTCATATACAGAGTGTTTTATCTACTAATTTCTAACTAGGATAGATGAGTGTAAATATCAATGAATATAGGTGAGCATATAATTGTAAATAATACACTTATTGTAGAAAACACACTAGTAGGAATATCAATATTGTGTCAATGCTGATCCTTGTTAAAGAGGTTGGCCACATCAAAGATTGTGGCTGAGAGATGCAAAGATAGTCATGAAATATCTTGCATTATTGACAATAATTATAGCCCTACAGTAAACAGAAATTTCCGTTTCCGGATAATGCTGTTTTGACACCAATTTTCAACAGAAAGCATTAATCTTTTAGAACTGACAACCTATTAATCATGTCATTTAAGCAAAGCTCAAAGATTTTCCCCAAGAGGGCAAAGATCAATTTCCGGAGGGCCTTTAGATGTATTATTTGTTGACACAGTGGGCAAGCTGACTACAACACTCTTAAGAGACCAATATGCAGTTATTTTATCATATTCAAAGAAATGAATGAGATGGGTGATTACGATTTAAGGAAAGGAAGATATTGCTCAAAAATTAGGAGATAAGATTGAATACCTGAGCCACTAATATGGAAAAAGAGTGTGAGCAGTTTTCAGAGAAAGAGAATCAGAGTTTGGGCGCACATAATTTAATTGCGACAAATAAGATGTCCTAGCCAACGTATTAGCACCATAAACTTCTGAACCAAATGGTGTATCTTGTGGGAATTTACAGGTGGGAGCTCAGGGGCTGAGCTTTACCTGCCACTAAGATGTACCATCGTAGTATATATTTGTTGGGAACTCAAGGGATAACTCCATCAGCCTTTGAGTCGTATCATCCTAGTAACTCCAAAAGGTACTCAGAAATACTAATACTTTTGAGATATACCACTATGAATATCATCAATAATTAATAACTTTTCTATCTTGAATTAATTTCTATATATTTGAACTTGTTTCCACGTGATATCAACCAATTATTAAACAACACTGTCGTATCTTTCCAGCATCTAACTATACACCCCGTATATTTTTACATATCTATGACCATAAATTAAGTCATATCGAGAAGGGCAAGATCATATTTGAGCAACCCCAAAATGCTTTTATATCTTTTGCTAAGGGCAGAAGAACATTCTTGATTTATCATTAACAAACTTAAATTCTCTCGAACCAAGGAAGATCTATTGATGGTTTTTTTAAAGCGGTTGGGACAAACATGTTATAAGTAAATTAATTTCACAGAATTACCACACTTCTGCTATAGGAAATACAAATTGCTGAATAATATATTCAGAATATTCGAGGCAAGAAGTAAAATTGGGTGATTTATGGGTTTATCAGAAGAATATTAATAAGAACAACATGTCATTCTTCACCCACAACGGTCACCATAGCAAGGATGGAAATTGAATGAAAGTTTCACTCCTCATGTAACATTTAATGAATCCATCATGTTTGGAAATGTGTTAAGTTCAATTGATCCAAAAAAAAAACAAAAAAAAAACAAAAACAAAGTCTCACTGGACCAATAGAAATAATCTCCTCGTTGAAGAGAACACCGATTCTTTACATTTACATCAACAAGGTTTTTAAACTTCACAGTTTGAGGGAGAAAAAAAATTAATTTACGACAGCTACATTCAGTGTGTAAATTATAAGTAGCTCCGTAGATACTTAATCCTGCAGACTTAGATTATAAATTAATTTTTTACCAGACTTGCTCTTTAGTCAACAAAATCAGTTGATCCCGTGGCAATTTAATATATGCTTTGTACAGTTAGTGACAAAACTGTTACAGTAAATCATCAAAATAACTTGCAGCAACCAAAACTCTCTGGGAACTGCAACTAAGCGTATAACTCAAAAAGATATTTTTTTCTCTTTCATAAAAACTATACTATGTTTTCAGATAAAAGTTAATTATCTCGATTCTCTGTGGTTATTATAGGGGTTTAAAGATAAGATACACGCTATAACAGTATTGTCGCTTCTTTGGCAAACACTCATCGCCAACTTAGCACACCACTATTTTATCAAGAATGGGTAATATAAATTTGAAAAATTGTATGAAATAGGATATGAAACTCCTCTTTAAGCCCTCATCAGCTTTATATTATCTTCTAACCGACTTAATTTTGCCATTACCATGACGAAATAACTCACTACCACTGCGCGGGAGAAAATAATCAGTTCTCTCCAACAAGGCAAGAGTTACCGTCAGATTTGCTCGGAAATGACTGTCTCGATAGCATCAATATCTAGAATAAGTAGGACAATTTCCCTTCACCAAGAGCCCAAGAAAGGTGGCCGATCTTCTCATCTCATCATCAACTCCAGACAACTTGATCATCGTCTTATTCGCACTGGATGGAGTTAAATAACTTCGTATGTTGCCAGAGAGGTATCAAAAGATTTTGGTAAAGACATCAACCTATTGAAAGTGCGTAGAGCACTTGGAAATAAAGATATGAAAGCAATTAAGTCGAAGTAAAAGACAGCATTTCAAAGAAATCACATCAAAATTTGACTTCAATGGGCTCAGAAGCACACCGAATGGACGGCGGAAGACTGGAAAAAAATGATTTTGTCAGATGAGACTAAGATAAATCACCCAGGAAATTTCGGACTGGGCTAGAAATGAATTGATGTGAGTGAAACTTGATTGAAGTCACGAAAATACGTCAGGACCGTCAAGCTCGGTGGAGGTAGTATCATGTTTTGGGGATGTATGGCGTATCATGGGGCAGGGTACGTAGGATACGCACAGGTGGATGAAGATAAAATGAATAGCTGTCATTATTGTTGTAATTGAGAAAGACCATGACCCTATCTCATATCTTGGACAATCACATTTTGAAGTATAACTATTGTAAAATACTTAACTCACAATGTTGTCTTTACTGCTTCTATTAAATTCTACTAGATTCCATCCATTCTAAAATACTCCATAAGATTCAATTACCCTATATACTAATACGAATTGCCTTTGGTATTCTATCATATTCTATTCATATACAGTTCCAATTAATTCCATGTAGTTCTTTTATGTTTTTTCTGGGGTATAGTAATGCTATGAATCATACAAGATGCCAAGAAAGTTTCATGTATATATAGGAGTAGAATCTCTCATTAGTTCAAAAGAAAAAGTAGACAAGATAATAATAAGACTATCTTCGGAAAGATATCCTTCTCGTTCGCTGCTCTCATATCTACAAACATCCTCGCAAACTTTTCTATATTCATTTACTGTTTGTTAACACGGTTTTTTTTTTCTTTCCTCTCACTATATCATTTCATAATCTTTCATAAATTATTATAGTATACTGGCTAATTGCATACCGGAAACCATGAAAAAGTGCGGGCTAAAAAGGTGTGAAATAATCCTCTAACAAAATTACGACCCCAAGCACACTTCAAATATTACAAAAAATTAACTAAAATACTGAGAGTACGAAGTAATGAAGTGGCCAGCACAGTCCCTAGACATATGTCCAATTGAACAACTTTAGAATTACGTGAAAATAGAGCTTAGTAAGGGCAAAAAATCACTACAGTCGTGTGACTAATTTAAAAATCGTGTGCTAGAGCTCTGGAACAAAATTCCGGCGAAAGTGTGTCAATAATTGATATAGAGTAGGTCCTGTAGATGCACGGCAGTTTTGGATGCAAATGGAGGTCATACTGATTATTAGATTGAAAGATCTTTGTGTTCGCCAAAGAATCGACAAACTGTTACAGTTTGTAACTTTTCTGATGTAAAGTCTTAAAATAAATATTCACAGTGCGACAAACTATTTAATGGTTGTTGATATCTTCGTTGCATTCATTTATGGCGCTTATCCGAGCGGCTGTCTGAGGGTTTTGGTTTCAGCGAGATACAGCAAGAATTATCTCTATATTTTTTTAAGCTGTAACTTTCTGTTATTATTACTGCTATGATAATTCTTTATGAAAATCAGGTCATAAACGAGATTTTATGATTACTTAGTTGCTTTAAGATAGAAAAATCAAAAAAAAAATCTTCAATACTTTCTTTAAACACCGGTAACAATCATATTGGATCGATATAATTAACTTATACCTGCGCACATATCATAGTATTTAAAAGAAAAAAATACCTCACTGAGATATACGCTTAGGTGCAGTTCTGAGAGAGTTATGGTCGCTGCATGTTATTTTTGTTGTAACTAAGGCAGTAACATGACTGCATCTCAAGCTCTAATTACTGTATAAAATCGCCTAATTGGTGATTATGAAAGTACACTAGTACTAGTAAAGCTTAATGTCCCGAGTACATTATTCTTCATTAGTATGACTAAGCAGATCAAAGAATATTCTAACTACTTACCAGTTTGTTAGAATATTAAGCATATTATCAGCAAATGATGTATTCTGATAGATCTATACGGACAACATAAAATTATCTTGAAGATTGAAGAGAACTGAAGAGCATTGTAGAATATTGTGGAACATTGTGGAACATTGCGGAATACCTCTATTCTTTTGTATATAAAGAACAGCTCTTCTGCTGATATTTTGTTGATAGTTAAGGTGGTTAGTTTATTAATACACTTCAAATTTCACTATCAACGTTGTTTACCTCTAAAATCATAAATTTTTCACAATTATTGGTATGTCATAACTTAAATTTCTCGAAACCAATTTCAAGTATTTTGATGATATACTGAAACAGTTTTGTCTCTAACTGTAGCTCACTTAACATGGGGATCAAAATTCAAATACTTTGGATGACATTGATTGAACTACATATATATGTCCATAAATTAATCGTCTCGTCTAAAAATATTAGCTCCACAACAATTTATCTCAGAATCCCTCAGGAATTCAGTTAAGCGAATTCAAATCAAAGACTCGATTAATTTCTTGCCATATCCAAAATCCAGTTTATTCCATCAAGCTTAATACAGCGGGATGTAATTTATCGCAGACTCATCCGGCCCACTTACATTGTTGAACCGATTTCACAGCTTTTTTTTTTTCGAACACTTTGAAGAAGAGAAAATTTTTGGATATGGAACACCATGTAAAAATATAAACAGCTATGTGTATTATTCAACTTCTCGGCACGATCCGGCATCGACAACCTGACCCAGACTTTTCGTAGTCATCTACTGCTCAGTAAGACGTTATAGCATGAAATGCTTGTAACGAGTCAGAAATTTAATTTGTCAATAAAATATCTATCATGTGCTGTATAAATTTATTAAGATATCCAAGACAAGTAAAAGATAGATACTGGCCCAGTCTCTGCCAACTAACATTAAACTTGATTTGATTAATCATTAACCTTCCTTGACATATCTGAAGGGGTATCTAATCAAAACAAAAAATATAGTTAAACTTATTTAACCTTCAGCCTATCAAAAAAATCACTCCCAAAACACGATTTTTTATGGCCCAGAAAGATGATATCTATTTTTGTCGTCATTTTTGCTCTGCTACTCTATCCTGTAATTGAGACAATGGAGATTGGAAGCCAATCTTATAATGAATTTGGTTACCAATGTGGTCACAAAATATTTACAAAACAAAATATTATACAAGCTGTCAAAGTGGCAATTGTGAATCTCAAAAAAAAAAGCACCTATCCAGCTCCATTTCAAGGTTTACTCTACGAAGATGATGTGGAATATCTTATATGGCCAATAAAGATAAATAGCCATTTATTTAGGCATAATTCAGGTGAGAAATTTTGATCTTTCTTAATTAACTATTTTATCGGGACTTTAATAGTTGTATAGACTCTCCAGGCCCTCATCTAATAGTCATAAACAAAAATGAGGAGTTTGTAGATGTGATTGTCCGATTAACAGACAAAAGTTATGCAAGATGTTCAAAATATGATCCATCAAGACTTGGTACCATAGAGACAGCTGTGAAAGATAGTAACGGCTACAAATGTGGCAATAATTTTTTCAGTGATAAGAGTATTCTAGATGCTCAAAATTCAGCAATCAATAAAGAGGGTGAAGATGGCCTTCGATATCCAAAATTAATTGACGATCCTCTTTACGATAGTAACCTCAAGTACAAAATATGGCCGATCTATACGAAAGAGAGGGAAGTCACTAGAAGAGTTGGTATTCTATTCCTACTTGCTCTAATTATCATATTGAAGATAACTTACTTAAATCATGTAGGAGATAGAACTCCCTTCTATATCGTCCTTGATACCAGCGGCAAGCCTATTGATCTTGTCGCCCAAGCGACTGATTATAGCTTTGTAAAATGCATGAGGGATAGGAAAGTTGAGTCAGCCTCCCCTGATGACCCGCTGAGTGAATTATTTG
>JAHYSP010011106.1:0-14767 GCA_019455505.1 Pleochaeta shiraiana | reverse complement strand
TATCTAAGGGAAGAAATCTAACTGTCAAGACAAGAGCCGGTTTTGTGTTAACGCTAGCTTACAAAAGCAAATAATAAGAGCCGGATAAACTCCGGATCTAGCCGACCGGGCAATAGCCTGTAACAGTTGGGATTTCTTTTGTTTCATTATTGAGAGAATTATTGTATTATTGGAAGTCAGCTGACGGGAAATTTGTTCCGGCATCATGATTGATAATGGCCGGAGGTCCGAGGTATGTATCAATTCAGCATAGTCGAAATGCTTCCCAGAGAGTGATCGCGGTCATATTTGGGAGAAAACGTGCTGCTTGAAAACTTGTGGCTTCGTCAGCAACATGAAGTACTGTAGCCCCGTCGATATAGAGTATATCTGCGAAAATTGACTAATTAAAGTGTACATTATCGGGGTCTCGGAGTGTGAACTTGAAGCGTAACGGGGCAGAACCATAACGCTGACATTTCTCACAGTGGTCTGTAATTCTGTTCAAGATATGGCGATGATTTTCATCTGTGTGACCAGCTCTATTTAACAAGTTAATGAGTCGAGGCATGGAAGGATGGCCAAAGCGTTTGTGAAGAGTGCGGAGTTCTATCTCTGTTAAAAATGAAGATGTAGCCATTATAGGTCCCGATTTCAGGAATGCGTGTCCGAATTTTCTTACTACAGGGATTGAGACGCATTTATCATTTTTTAGTAGTTGGATCATATCATTTAAGTTTTCGAAGTATGTTTTGTTGTTGTCTAGGTCAAGAAGAGATAGTAAGAGTGGGGTATTTGCATCAATCACATAGAAGGTAAAATATTCAATTAGTGTAAGGATGGAGATTAATCCAATAGAAGACGCGTTGCCAATACCGAATTTGATGTCGATGGTGCGAGATTTATCAAGTTTGTGGGGGCCAATGAGGGATTCAAATGCTCTGTACTGACTGATACCAGCAGGGGAATGACCAGCGGCTCCTGTGTCTATCAAAATACTGTGAAATACACTATGGCAGTATCGATAGTTTATAAAATAGTTTTCAGGGTCAATATTGACGTCGTTCATTGGTATCGATGAAGTTATTGCATGTGCAGTTGATTGGTTTGTTAATGATTGTTATAAATTAAATTTTTCTTCTGGATCCAACAGAAAATGTTCATTATCTAGGGGCTCATCGATATTTATTGCAGCAAGCTGCTCAACAAAGTCACAGTCATGATTCAAGGCCTCTATTTCACTCACAACTAAGCCAAACTTTGCGTTGAACTCAGCGTCGGAAATATAAGTTTGGTGTTGGCGATGATAGGCATCTTTGAGGCGTTTACGAGTTTGCTGACGTTCTTCCTCGGTGTGACGGGTTGATCAGCAGTTTTCTTTTCGGCACACATAACAAACACGACGGGTACGGTTAAAATTGCCTTTTTGGTTTTCTAAATTTCCACGATGATGGTTACTCTAGGGTCCCCTTCGTCCGCTGTTGAATCCACCTTGGAATCGCCGGCCTGTATAGAAAGAATCTTCTTGTTTATTCTCGGCTTCAAAGTATTGTTGATGTTGTGGGTTGTTTGTTATGCCCTAAGATGCTTTCCACGTTGAAATATTTACCTTGGCGCGATTAATAAAATCAATCAGCCTTTGCGACACTTACCACACCTCCAACCATTTGTATACAAAGTTATATAAATTTAGCTATCTACACTGATATTTTGCAAAATTTTGTATACAACTACAAAAACTAATGAATCTCTGTTTTTTGATTTTTGCAGAGTCTTAGGTTGTAGGGGGCTTCAACAAGCTGACGGTAATGTAGTTTCGAAGGCAGTTAACACGCCAAATCAAGCAGGGCATAGAATTCGATGTATGTGGAAGCATGTGTTTTAGATGAGCTTTTTTTCATAGAATTCCTATTGAAACTCCACATTCATATGATTTCCATGGGCCATTGATCGGTAGTGTTTGCCAAAAAACATCATCTCGGGATTTGACTTCGAGTCAGAGATTTAACTTGAATCATCCATTTGCAAGCCGATTAGTTGCCTAGCCATTCGCTGGCGTTTTGTAGATGCAACCGACTACCTTATTTTCAAACCAAGGGTTTTGTGAAGCTGAATACTTGACTATCATGAGAGGCCTAGTTTTTCGATAGTCTACACTGATAGTCTTTACAATCGAAACACATTCCCAATCCCCAGGGACTTTCTAATGTGTTGAACTTTTATTTAATTCACACATTTCTCGCCAGTTGATGCATATGACAAGTCTAAGTGCTTTTTCGTTGATGTTCCATTGATTAACTAGGCGAAACTTGAATTACTCTTCGCATTATCGATTAGCGTCTAATAGCTATCAATTAGAGAGCCATAAGCCTCTGCTGCTCCCTGCTGAGTTGGCAATAAATTTGGATATAAGGACGCAATAGCTGTGCAACTATTTAATTAAATGAAGACATATTTCTGAATAATTAACTTTACTACAATGATTATAGATAAGACTCTAGTAATTTATGGACAAGTAAATCACATGAAACGTGTACGGTGGTGTGTATGTTTGGTAATAAGAATTAGTCCGACTTAGATAAAGTTCGTCCTCTCCCAATACTTTTCTCTCTGTATTTACCACTTGATGAATGAATAAGATAATCAACTGCTTTATAAAATTAAGGTCATTGTTAAAAACTGCTTTTTCTCATGAAATTCATTAGCTTGCAGTAGGTTTCTACCTGTGATTATGACGTCGCAATATTTCGTCATCGGGCATTTAATCACGTGATCTTTTTCTTTCGACGTGATCTATTAGTCAGACTCGTAGTCACTCATAATCAAATCTATCAACGCGACAAATATGGTAATCTAAGCTTAGTTTTCTGCTGAGTATAGAAGCTAACATGCCTGCGTGAATATTCTCTACCTATTTTTAAATATCCTCGATTCACTAACCTAATGATCGATAGAGCTGGCGACCAGCATTTAGGCTCGGCAAGTAAAGCTCGTAAACCTGATTTCTACGAAGAACCTAGGCGTCAAGTACCAACTTACACAGCCCAAGAGATTGCTACGCTGCAGTCCCGCCTTGAAAAACAGCTTGGTCCTGAATATCTATCCTCCCGATCAGGACCCAACGGCCAAAAGGTTCATTACATAGCTGCAGAGAAATGTATTCAGCTTGCTAATGCAGTTTTCGGATTCAATGGCTGGTCCTCACAGATAATTGACTTTCAAGTTGACTTTGTTGATGAGAATCCTCAGACTTTAAAGGTCTCATTAGGGCTCTCGGTTGTTGTAAGAGTAACATTAAAAGACGGAACATTTCATGAAGACATTGGTTATGGTCATATCGAAAACTGCAAGGGAAAAGCTGCAGCATTTGAAAAGGCAAAAAAGGAAGGAACAACAGATGCATTAAAAAGGGCATTGAGAAACTTCGGTAACGTGCTTGGGAACTGTATTTACGATAAGGAATATCTTAAGCATGTCTCTAAGGTCAAACCATTTTCACCAAAATGGAATGAAAAGAATCTTTTTCGACATGATAGCTATATACATCCTCGAGGGTTTAAAGACTTGACCGTAGTGGCGAAAGAGCCTGCAAATCGAAAGTCGACTGAGGCTGATGGGAAAGAGGTTACAGAGTCTGGATCGCTCCCAGCAAGCAATGGTAAGATTCTCCAATAAATTTATAACTTTCATTCTTACAACTTGGAGACTCAGAAGAATTTTTCGAAGATGACTTTGGAGACTTTGATGAGGCGGACTTCGGCGTTGCTGATCCAAACTGTCATCCTGATGAAGTCGTTCTCGGCGAATCGACACCACCCGAGGGTCAAATTATGACTTACAGTCACATATCCAAGCATAATATAAGTGGAGAACCTAATAACAGAGAAGCAGATTCTTTAGGAACAAAATCAATCCAAGCTCCCTCGGAAAGTGGTGAATCAGTTAAAAGGCAGCATTTACAACATGTCCCCCAAACCCCCAACAGCGGTCACTCTAAAATAACTAATACTAGCTCAATAGCTCGCCAAGATGCAGTTAACTTGAATAAACATAGTAACCAATCATCTGGAAATTCAGCAGTCGCCAACCGAATTTTAAACCAACCACACATCAAAAAAAGTAATCAAAATTCCACGTTGGCTTCTCCAGTGCTGCCGTACATTTCCCCTTCAAATTCCCCTCAAGAAGATGAAAAACTTGATTTACCTATATTAGGAAGCACATTCTACTCCGCTCGTGCTGTCAATTTGCTCCCTGTTCCAGCACAAGATCAGAATGCACCGCCTAACGGACCCCCTGATCCTATACCTCCTAATGCACCTTTATTTAACCCTCACGCCGAAAGTCCTAGCATTCGTAAGACTCCTGGTATAGATCATAAGAGCAGCAAACCGTTAACGAGAGATTTAAAACATGTTCCGAGTGGGAGTCAGTCGTCTGTTACATCGGGAATCTCAAGCGTCGGTAGCCCTGGAGTTTTCACAAGTAGAGCAAATATACTTAATCCAAGCTTTGACAATGTGCGTCGAATCGGAGCTCCTGGTAGCCCTAGTCCAAATGGGTTGAATGTAAAAGGAACGGGCTTCAGGATACCAATGAAACGAGCTACCGATGGTGGAAGCGTCAGACCAACTAGTGGAGCTAATCGAGTCCCACTTGAGCCTCTTAATCTAAACGGTACAATGCCTGAAGCAATGGATCCTAAAAGACAGAAGCTGCACAGTTGAGAATTCGAATTCTCGACCAAAAGCTCAGATGGCAAGCGGTATTATGAGGAAAGCAGTAACACTTGTCATCGCTCTTAGTTGATCTTTTGCTCAAAGATAAGCTAGCAAAGTTTTAGCTCTTATTGCCTATAGCTCTTGGCATTCCTTTATTCTGTGGCGATACTAATTATCAGAAACCTCATGATTAAACCTTGTAATTCCGCAAACAGATTCTTCTCAAGAACCTAATAAATTATAGTTTACAGGATTGGTTTGGCTTAATCCTGATAACATGATTAACTCGAACAATTTTAACCCTTCTTGTTGATACTTTTGGAATCCCTACTAGGCAGCTAGAATAACTAGTGCTATAAAATTCAATTCTTTGTCTTCACGGAGAGAGTTGATATTCGCATCTTCAGACTATTACATGATAAATTTTGTTTTATGAAGTTTGATAAAGGAGTTAAAGTTTTAAAAAAAGTTTTCACTACTTTAAAATCCGATAGGAAATGTTTGCATCACAAAGCCCTACAATATACGTTCAAGGCAGTCATCTGTATTTACGATTGATCTTTTAAAAGATATGAGACTCTTTGAGAAATATGAAATTTGAAAAGCGTAGACATTGTACCTATGTGGATCATTAAACCAATTGTATTTTAAACTTCTCGGGGGCTTATAAAAATTTAGAATGATTTACATGAAAATATTAAAAAGTACAAATTTTCTCTGGGAGATCCTAAAAACACCTTAACAAATTCTTTGTCCTTACATCATACTAATCGACAATCAACACAGCCGATGGAAGAAAACCGGCTTCTTCGACGGTCTTGCTAAAGTCTAAAGATCCACTAAATTTTTTTTTAGGATATGTCAAGGTGAAACCGGAGATTTGTAATCCAAGTTCAGCTTCAATCTGCTGTCCCAATTGAAATAAGGTTAACTCAGCAGGGACAGTCTTTGTTATCACTCCACTAGAGGTTTGCAACCGAAGTCTAGCTTCTGTTGAAACAGATTTAGGAGTTAAATTTTTTTGAGTTGTATCTATGGGATTTAACAGCGCTGACTGGCCTAAGCGCTCTGCCTTTTGTGCTTCAGACTTAAGTCTACGTGCCTCTTTATCAGCGGCAATTTTCTCCTTTATTTTTTTCTTAGCCGCAATATCATCCAGTTTTTCCTGGCGCTTTTTGGCCGCGGCTTTGATCTGTTCTTGCTGAGCGAATTTCTCTTTGGCGTCTTGAATCTCTTTTGTGGCTTTCATTCGAATTTTCTGATTATAGCACAAACAGGTAAGTAAGATGTGACGTGAAATTTTCGAATACAGTGTGATCATACTTCGTTTTTCTTTTGTTCTTCTTTGTCAACTATTTCTTGCTGAGCTTTTTTTTCTCTATTCTTGGCTCTCAATTTTTCCAACTTTGCAGCCTTTTCTTCTTCTGTGAGAGGGGCAATCTCTTCTGTTGACTCCGAAAAGTTCTCATGTCCACTTCATTAATAATTAGCATACGATTCATCAATTTATTTTTTTCGGTTTGATACGATAGACGATTATGATTTTGTACTGCTATCATGCTCCTGAGTTTTTTCCCGCAATCATCGCAAACCATGGACTTTGCAACTTCACCTTCTGCAAGAGGTTTAGTATCGAGACTTGGTTCACTTGATTCGTCGAGAGTGTTAAGTTCTTCCATCGTCTTTTCTTCATTCTTGCTGAGCCACTCGAGAGCATTTTGGACTATGGTCAGGTATCAGCCAAGTATACAAAAAATCCAGAACTCTATGTACGTGAGCCGCCATTCTTTAAGGCTAGTTGAGCTCTATCATTCGGAAATCCAAACTCAATAAGATTTTCTAAATCAGTGGTACCCATGGTGATTCACAGAGCGCAGAGAGCAGCAATTAATTAAGAATTAAATATGAAGTAGGGGAAATCGATCACAGGTGTTGGCTTTAAGTAAGCGAAACTAGCAACAAGTCAGACTCTAAAATAGTAGAAATAATTAGAGCCACAAAGATAGATTATTCAAATTAATTTATATGAGAAAGTAAAGTAGGCATATTCTCTATCGCGACAAATTAATGTAGTTGTGGAAGATCCACTCTCGCGATTAAAATAGATATTATTTCGAAGTTTTTTTTCACAAATTTGAGTATAGCTTGCCAGTTCCATTTCGAGAGATTCTGATTGACTTAATTCTATCTGTGAAGTTTGTTTGCATTTAAATATATGCTTTTTAGCTGGCAATTATTGATTTTTTAAGCCTCAGTAAATTCTCCTTTTTCTTAGAGTTGTGGGAAACAAATATTTATCTTGCATTCCAGTGACTTTCGTAAATGTTAGTTTTCTCAAATTTTATATTGACATCGTCAGGCTTTCAATTTGACTTTGAGCCCGTTGTGCTGTAACTTGTAAACTACTAACTTTCCTTATTCCAGTGAAGAAAATAATTATAACAACTGATACAAGTAGCGTTAAATGCTCTAAACCCGAAAAGGCCTAATATTAAAATGTGGACCCATCAAAACTTATGAAAATAGCAAATGACGAAGCAAGACAACAATTCAACATCGTAATAGTAATTAAAGTTTCATATTTTATAAATAACATAAATTAAGTGGTCTTTTAATTTTAAAGACTACGAACGCGTCAATAATCAAGTTAATTGTGATCAAGATAAAGACTGAAGAAGATAAAACAACCCAATTGTTACACCAAAGAACAAAAAGCTGTCGACAAAATGTCCATCGAAATAGAATCTGTCGAATTGGGCTTTCATCGTCAGTATTCCAGCACCAACGATAATTTTTAGCTGAATTTCTTTGCAACAGGGCCATTTAACAGCGAGGTGTCACAAACCCTTAAAATCAGAAACCCTAACCCTTCTCCTGTTGCCTTTAAAGTATGTCTCATATTCTGAGCTACTCAAATATAATGTCTGATCAGTTTCTTTCTCCCAGGTCAAGACGACAGCTCCAAAGCAGTAAGGCAGTCATGGCAGATCAAAGAAATGTTTTTTGATAGAATTCTAGATATTGTGTTCGTCCGAATTCTGGAAGAATTGAGCCAGGAAGAGAAGTTGAAGTTATTGGTATGTGCTAAAGTCGCCTTGATATTAAGTCTAACCTTACTTTTAGTACTCCTACAAGCGATGAAACAAGATCCGCCTCTCGATGCTAAATGTAGAGATAAATTTCTCGTCCAGTCTGTAGCCTTGACATCAGAGACTGGTTCTCCAAACGGAGGATCTACCGTATGAACTTGCCTCTCAAGTCCCTAGATATATCCTGACAATAATAGTTGCTGAATGTCGATGATGCAGAGAAATCTACAATTCATGAAAAGAAAATTAGGGTCACATACTTGCCACAACAAGAATCTGTACCGAATGCCAAACCCGCCCAAACTCCAATAAAAAGTAATGTGAGTAATACTGTATCTTAAGATCTAGAAATAAAACACAAGTTCTACCAGCTAATGAGCTTTAGTATGATTCTGATGGAACTTCTCTGGCCAATAACAGTACACAACGGTCACCGTCACCTGAGGCAATTTTTACACCTGAAACGCGAAATAACAGTAAGCGTCAAACTTTCGGCACATCTGAGACTGTTGAAACCAAATCATCTCCCCAAACTAATTTACAGCCAACTTCAGCGATAAGTTTCGAAGAAATGAAAGAGAGACTCTCGAAAGCAGAGGAAATTATAGCAAGCTTCTCTCAAGACGAAGGTTTGCGACAACGAAAGGGATTGAGCAAAGAAATCAGCGGTGAATCAATAACAAAATTAGAGCAGAGTGTTCAACACGGGTCACAGGGTGTACCACTACAAATTGTAGCCGCTCTGTGCTTCATCAGCTTCTTACTCGCCTATCTGTTGTTCTAGTTTTGGAAACAAAGGATCAGCCATAGAGAAGAATGATCTTATGCCCAGACTGATTGGATTTGAGGTATCTTACAGAACTTAATTGCGATCCATGGTCAATTTCAATTTTGAAGACAGATCCAGTAATTATGACTTACCAGGAGTCTCTACATCTCAGTCTCATATTTTCAAACTATTGATTGTAGCTGTATCTTTTCAGTTTCCCGGCCTTGTACTCAAATTTGTGTTTTAACTAGGTCTTTGTTCTCACGGGTTGACCGGAGATTGAACTTGCGAAGGTAATTTTTATAGTATGAACGGGATATAATAGGCACTAGAGTAGACCGGCCTGAGAGCCAAATCAAACGTTTCATCTATGTATTCGACTGCATATTTACAGTTTCAGTTTACGTCGTCATGCCATTATTGCCATCTTTATCTATGGGAGGAATACAAAGATTAGTAGCTCATACTTCAAAAGGGAAAATATTTATTCGGGCCGTCTCTCAATACAATACATATTCGGAGTAATAATTCGTCGATAAATCTATTTGAACGCCAGTTCATAACTAAATTCCGAGGTTTGTATGTAAGCGTCATAAACTCTGGTATGGTATTGCTTTTCTTATTACTATGTCTGTCCGTAATACTTACAAAACTGTAAGATGCATGCATATCAGTCAGGTTATGATGCTGGATCTAGTGTCGATCCTCTTTGAAATCCATTTTTGGCAATATATTCAGACACGATAGAAACAAACTGCTTACGCGCCTCAGAAAATTTATGCTTTGTTTTTGTGAATTGGCACAGAAAAGGCCCTGCTAGTTCCTGTATAGCCCTGCTCAGACCCATTGTAGTCCCAGTATATACCCTGAAATTCATTTATGCATCTTACATTTTTGTAAGTATTACGGTCAAACAAAGTATCATTTTGTGCTGATAAAAATTTAAGTTTTTGGATGTTGATAGATTAATGTTTTAATTTTCACGATGTGTTCAAAGAGGTTGCTGAAAAAAGAGATCAATTTGTTGAAAAATCGGAGTATAGGAGTTCCCGCTAGTATCATAGAATTTATACCTCACGTTTAATCCGAGATCCAAGACTAATGTCATTTATCTTTTGGACTCAGGACAGTAGAACCAATATATCGTCACGGTCTTAAACCTAATGTGCTAGCATATTTCTATAACATGTGGTTTCTGACCAAAGCAAGGTCAGAGTTGATATTTTTTTTTTCTTAACTCATTTAATGTGTATTCAGTCTCAAGGATATGACACAATGGCAGTGTTTATACACATGGAATGATTCAACTTGACAGTAGGCAAACTTATGCCTCAGTTTCCATTTGTAGATACCACTACGAAGTACGTTCGCTTTTTCTTTACCAACGGACTTCCCTCATCCGTGAAAACCCATCCAAGGAAATTACAAACCCCGGATTAACCAGACACACCTCCATCTTGTACATATCCACCGCGATATTGTGGAAGGGTCTATTGGATTCGAACCAACCATCTCCTGTCTCAAGTTCGGTAGGTGCTCAGGCTACCCAGACTTTAATTGGGAGAACGGTCTTGATGATAAACCAGAACACCATCCGACCCGTCAGGGTTGATCTTTTAAGTGAGAACCACACATTGGCTGGTTATTGAGCTCCTAACTAAGCTCTGACTTCAATAAGAAACTATCATACAACAATAGTTCATTCCTCCAGCGATACAACCTATGATTACAAATACACCGGTACAAGGGTAATATAGCACTGCATAGAGTCTAGTGTCTGCCGAATGCAGTGAAATTTCTACTCTTCAGCAGTTGTATGTATAAACAAGGCTCCACACTCACCTATTGATCAGTAGCTAGCTCTACTCCAGCCAATTCAACAAAATTTTTTCTAAGGTCTGACAAATCTGTTGCTGTGACTCATGACATCTAAAGAAAGACTAATGCGGAGGAAACAAAATCCGCTGCCACAGAAATGATAAACAATATGGCCACGTTCAACTTTTTGCCCCCAGAATTTCTCTTGGTGATCAGAGGTGAAGAATTTAGGGTAGCACAGACTGCTGTAAATCTATAAAATATCCCACTGCTATCAATAGGTCACAAAGCGCTCTCTCTTCAATTTTATCTAAAGAGAATAAAGACTTTGCAGAATCACTCTTGACCTATTTGAGGACTGCTATTGAACAATTTATATTGAATGTAATGAGCACAGCACCCTTAATCCTTCCCTAACCAGATGCTCAACCTCGATCATATCAGCCAAAAAATTACAAGAAAAGATGCACCTACCAAAATTAGAGATTTCTGGACTAATATTGCTTCGAATGAGTATCAAAAATATCCGACAGCCGTCATCAGCCAACTCCCCCCTAACACAACCCAAATCTAAGATGTCATCACCTCACCTCCATAGAATTACGAGCGACAATTCCACTGAAACATATATAATCAATATACAAAAGTCGCTTTAGGATTTGATTTGCGTGCAAAAGATAAAGAGGCTAGGAATGCCTGATAGTCGTCGCATCGATCAATTTTAAAGAACTGGGTGTAAACCTAGAAACTATCTCTGAAATTTTCGTCCTCCTAATTTTAACCGACCCAGCAGCAGTTCAAACACTTAGTACTTGTTTGCATATGATTGCTTAAATTTTAGCTGAAGACATAAAACGAGTCGCAAACTTCTTCCACCACGAATTAAGACGGGACTCACGGAACAGCCTGATTGGGATATCGGTTCCGTTTCTGGCTCGCCTTGTTCCAAAAATCCTCCAAACTCCGCCCTTGCTTCCACTTTTTCGGTGAGTCAGGGATGGATACTGCCCACAATCTGAGATAACATATTCAGTAATTCAGGTGCTGTCTTGGATTTCACGTTACCTGCGCTTGCTTTCTAGCACAAGCCTGCTCAAAATGCGAGTCTAACATAAACATGCCTACTGAATACAAGGTACAAGGATGCCGCCATCACTGCCAACATGTCTCAATTAGAGCATTCTTCCGCCGTGATTGCCACTTTGACGACCGAAAAAGTCGTTCATGTCTCTGACTGACGGTGCGGCCATTTCTGAAGGATAATTATGAAATTCTCTTCTCGGGCTCCCCACTATCTCTATGCCATGAACTTCATCTCAATAAATATAGATAAGGGGGCTTTACACACGACATAGCTCTGTCACGTGCACACAAAATGGTCGAAGATGTCATCCTCATACGAGAACCTTGGTGGCAAAACGAACACTGTCAAATTTGCTCCCAGTATTTCTCTGCCATAATCCACATCGTGAGGATGACAACAAACCAAGGACCATGACATACATAAAAAATATGAAAGAATTCTCCGCAATCAAATGTTTTTCTCGTGTAAATCCCCAAGAGGGCGGCTACTCATGGGTTTTTGTAAATAGTACCACAATACCTGAAGTTTATAAAGCTTCAAACAACCAAATAGCCATACTGCTGTTAATAAATTAGACACCGCCATTTTCAGTTTCTGTGGGAGACTTAAACACAGTAAACTGGGCCTAGCAGAAACCCTCCCACCCCCGATATATCACATAATCTTGGGCACAAAGAAGAAATAAATAAAACCATATGCTTGATAGATATGTTCAAACCTACCCATGGAGATTTACGCGTATTTTGATCAATCACAAGGACTCTGGTGATAATCCCGGGGCTTGTATTTCAACTTGGTGGAGTGAAATTCTACTAGAATCTAAATCCTCTTTAATTAGAGGTCTATGATACAGAAATTATGGGGGCTTGCAAGGTCTTGAAATGCGTATTCAAATCTTCGAGAGATAATAAAAATATTTATGTGATGTTAGACCATCAATGTGAAGATAATGATACAATGGCTAAAATTCTGCAAGAAATCCAAGGAATAAAGTCTAGCATCTCACAAAACCAATCTACGACTCATACCAAAAGCCAATCATGAGTAAGAATGGCAAGTAAGCCTGATGTAGCTGAAACTACGATTAGAATTCAGGAAAAAGAAGAAAAAGGATAACTTGCTAAGCTCACAGGCGAGCAACTGGTGAAAAGGATTGGAACAAAAGAGATCATTGGCGCTCGGCCGATGGAACATGGTCAAGTCAAAGTTTATTATGCTGAGGCAGTTACAAAGCAGGTTATGGAAAGACAAAATGATTAGACCCGAAAACTGGACACAACTACCAAGTACTAATACACGGTATGCCACTCTCATTACTACCCGAAAACCCAAACCATATCAAAAAACTGCAACAGGCCAATGAAGCACACGTACCCGGGCTCAAAATACGAAGAGCCATTTGGCTAAAGAAGCCTAAGCCCATAAAAAAAACAGCAGGCTCATTATTTGGATGGTTTGAACGACCTGAGCATGTAGATAAGGCAATAACTAAAGGTGTCATGTAGAAATATGAGCTGAAAGCAACGTAGATTTTTCCATCGAGATCTCGCATGATTCAGTGCTTTAATTGCCAAAAATATGATCACATTGCGAAGATGTGCACACTAGTATCTGAATGCGGTCGTTGTGCAGGTGCACACATCACGAGAGATTGCAAAGGGAAACAGGATATTAGATGCTGTAATTGTGGAAAATAATACACGGCATGGTACATACGATGCCCAACCAAACTGGATTAAAAAGCCAAAGCAGTCCAAAACAGGGCCCAATATTCTGGGAGGTACCAAGTCAAAAGGAAACAATCTAATAACAGTAACTTTGGATGGTAGATTGTAGGAAGCCAAAAAAGAAGAACAGAGTCAAAACCGTTACAGCTTTTTAACCCAAAGGAAACAACAGCCAGTACTAGAAATCTCGGAAGACCACGGAAAACTCCCATCCCAAAATCCTCCCCCGCGGTTATAAATTTTTTCCCGATGACCATAGCTAGCCGACCTGCCGAAGCAGGTGAGGCTGTAAACCAAAGCTTACCAAAAGCTACCGAAAGCACATTCCAGAGCGAAACCCCATAGGCAACACAACAATCAAACACCCAACTTACCACTTAACTATTCGTAGGTAAGATCTGGGTGCACAATGTGTACAGCCCCCTCCCCTTCTCACAGACACACACTCTTAGCAGTCAAGAATATTAGCCTAAAGGATGCAAACACATCCTCATCGGAGACTTTAATCTCCATTACTCTAGCTGGGGAGGGCAAGCAGTCTTAAGCTACCATAAATTAGCCGAAACCCTGATATACATGGTAAATAAACAAAATATGGAGCTTATTCTCCCGGAAGGTACATTCACATGGAAAATTAGAGGCAGCCAGAGAACACTGGCTCTCATATTCGTATCAAATCTCCCGGAAAACATGGTGGTTGAATGCCAAACTTCAGCAGAGCTGGAAGCATCATCAGATAACTTACCAGTGCAAACGGAATTACAAGTTGACATACCACGGAAATTTGAGGAAGAGCCCCATCCACAGTGAAAGAAAGTAAACTAGTAAGCAGTCAACACTAGACTGAAAGAGAAAATTTTCCTCATTGATAGAGAGGAGAGCCCACTCGCAATGCCAGAGGGTATGGACCAGAGAGTTATCGCCATTACCACCGTAATACAGGAGACTATCTTTGAAGTGATACCTAAATGGAGGCCATCTAGATATGCAAAACCATATTGGACAAAAGAGTGCTCCCAAGTGGTCAAAGTTGCCCGTAAAGCGAGAAGAATATGGACTGAAACAGGCACCGAGGAGAGCCGGATAGCTTATAAGAGAGCAACCAACAAGAAGAAAAGTCAGATAAAGAAGCATAAGCTAATTGGATGGAGAGTGGCAGTTTCAGATGCCTCAAAAGATCCAAAAAAGATCTGGAAACTGGTAAAGTGGGCTAGGAAAGACTCGGGGGAAAAGCGACGGCTTCCACAGATACCCAAACTCAAAGATGAAGAAAGACATATCCTCTCGGAAGATAATGATAAAGCGAGGGCCATGGCATAGCATTTTTTTTCTTCGGCCAAGGCAGATTGGCAAGACATAGAGGGAACCATCTACCCAAAGGTACTCAATACAATCACTAACAACATCAAAAAAGATGAAGTCGAAGAGGTCATGAGAATGCTACCAGCTGACAAGGCACCTGGCCCAGATGAAATAACTAATAGACTCCTCAAGTACTGTAGGAAAAGATTGAGCAAGCTCCTGAGGGATTTATTCAACGCATGTCTGTCAATAGGATATCATCCAAAAGGCTTCAAAAG